>JAVXUP010002724.1:0-111752 GCA_033070095.1 Escallonia herrerae
AAAATGAGTGGATTAGGAATGGTGGGGGACATAAACGGCAATACTAGTATAAATCAATAATTTTTTTTCTGATTTGGAAAGCGAACATTATTTTTAAACAACCCAAAAACTGATCAATCATTGTGAAACCGAGGGAGTAATTAACAGGCCTAAAGTTGCTACTCAGGCTCAGTGTTCATATACTTCATTCCAAAACCATACACATGCAGAAAAAAATGTGAGTAGAAGTTCACATTGGACTGATAAAAATTACAGTTTCAAAGTTCATGACAGCCTCATATGAGCATTAAAAAGGCAAATGTTCACAACTGCAGAAGAAAACATAGAAGGACTACAAACATCAGCTGCCATCCCTCCACCTCTCTTAGGTCATTGCTCCAACAGAAGGAGATGACAAGGAAAGTTGAATAAGAACAACGGTAGAGGGAGACCTTGCAAGTAGCAAGTTCTCTTTCCAAAGATCACAAATCTGCCAACTTGTCTGTTATCCTGAAACTTAGAAGCATTTCCTGTGCACAATTGATGGCCCAGATTCGTCATACTCCGCCTTTGCAATCCACATCTGCATTAAAGGTTTAAGCAACCTCTCATTAATAGTCCCAAGAAATTCTGGAGAGAAAAAATCCAAGGGAAAACTATACCAGCGAAACAGAAAACGTCAATGCTGTAATTAAACGAACGATATTTAGCCACTTTATTTGAAAGCAGAAGACTCCACAAGAAACTGGGGAACTGATTTCTACCACACTGAAGAATAACTATGAGATCCAAAACGAATAACAACAATACTAATAATGACGAAAACGAAGTAACATCCAAGAGATCAGGATCTGAGAATTCAGAGTCAAGGATGATTTCATCTCTTCCTAACTGTGAAGGATACTACATGTTGATATTATAAAGACTTAATTGGTCATGCAAGTGGAACTGAAAGTTAGATGATGATTAGTGGGTCATGCGAGTGGACCTGAAAGTTAGATGATGATGATAAATAGAATTGTCATGTCAATTGCAGTACAATACAAACTCAAAAGAACAAACCTGCTGGAAGGTGCTAAGAGATGCCAAGATGGAGCCTCCAATCCAAACACTGTACTTCCTCTCAGGTGGAGCCACCACCTTGATTTTCATGCTGCTTGGGGCCAGAGCAGTGATTTCCTTGCTCATTCTGTCAGCAATGCCCGGGAACATGGTGGACCCACCACTGAGGACAATGTTGCCATATAGATCCTTCCTAATATCAACATCACACTTCATGATGGAGTTATACGTGGTTTCATGGATGCCTGGAGACTCCATGCCAATCATGGATGGCTGGAAAAGGACTTCCGGGCATCTGAAGCGCTCAGCCCCAATTGTGATGACCTGGCCATCTGGTAACTCATAGCTCTTCTCGACAGCTGAACTAGTCTTGGAAGTCTCTAGCTCCTGCTCATAATCAAGGGCAATGTATGCTAGCTTCTCCTTCATGTCCCTCACAATTTCACGCTCGGCTGTGGTGGTAAAGGTGTAGCCACGCTCAGTTAAAATTTTCATGAGGGCGTCAGTGAGGTCACGACCAGCTAAGTCAAGACGTAGGATAGCGTGTGGGAGCGCATACCCCTCATAGATGGGGACAGTGTGACTAACACCATCTCCAGAGTCCAAAACAATACCTGCAGCGCCAAACAAACAGCACGCTTAAGAACAGTAAACAACCAGCATGCTTAAGTACAGCAAACTACATCTCAAATATAAAGAAAAGCAAGCATCACGCTCAGTTCAGAAACAACAAACTACATGCAAATAGATTAACCATCTCGTTTTGGCCCAATGGACAATCTTAAAGACTTTCAGCTAAGGGGATTCAATGGCAGCTAACACATGTATGAAAAGTAAGCATTACACTTGTCTTAGATTTTCACTTCTTTTTCCCTTCCGACAAAAAACTGCACCTGCTCATCGTGCATAAAACTTAAAAGAAGATGGTTTTTGTGAATTAACTTCAGAGATCGCCTTGGAAAAACTATACAGGATATTACAGTTTAAATACAAATTATCCTCTTCTGGTAAAAAACAATGATCTTAGATCCTGGAAAACCATACAGCATTCAACAAAGTAAAATGCTTACCAGTGGTACGACCGCTGGCATATAGAGAGAGAACAGCCTGGATGGCAACATACATGGCAGGAGCATTAAATGTCTCGAACATGATTTGGGTCATTTTTTCACGGTTAGCCTTTGGGTTAAGAGGTGCTTCAGTGAGTAGAACTGGATGCTCCTCTGGGGCCACACGTAGTTCGTTATAGAACGTGTGATGCCAGATTTTTTCCATGTCATCCCAATTGCTTACAATACCATGCTCAATTGGGTACTTCAGAGTTAGTATACCACGCTTGGACTGAGCTTCATCCCCAACATATGCATCCTTTTGGCCCATGCCAACCATCACGCCAGTGTGACGTGGGCGGCCTACGATGCTAGGAAACACAGCCCTTGGAGCATCATCCCCAGCAAATCCAGCCTATGCAACATAAAGAAAGATAGTTGGTGAAAGGTAGCCTACAGTTGTCTTCTCGAAGTAGCAGACAAATAGCTCAAAAGATAAAAGCTTCTTAAGAACATCAAGCTAAAACTATGCTAGATTGGCACCTTAACCATTCCTGTCCCATTGTCACAGACGAGTGGCTGAATATCCTCTGCATCTGCCATCTTCTATCAACAACTGAAATAAGTATCAGCTTATATTAGAAGGATGCAGCCTCAACAAGAGCATAAACATTAGAGGAATAAGGGAACAAAAGCTTCTACACTCCAATTTACAAAAAGAATTAAGAATCTATACTGCAAAACAATTTCCAACCCATTTATTTAGTTTTTGGAAGCATAAAGTTAAGAACCAACTTGAACACAATTTGAATTGTGCTTAACTGAACGTAAAAGAAAGCCCTAGTAAAATGTTTAAGGAATGTTCTTATGCACACTTTCAAATAGCAAATATGATGCCTGCACAACGAATATGAGAAAAGACAAGTTCTACTCTAGAATGTAATAGGCATGTTCTTTTTCATTTGCATTTCCTGTTTTTGCCTCAAAAACAGATACAGCTGCATACAAATCCATAAACAAACCACGCAAATTAGAGTTGATCTATCCAGGTATAGAATGAAATTAGTTACATATAATAAACTAAAAGAGAAAATGCCAAACAGAAACCACACACCACAACAGACATCAAGTAATAAGGAAAAAGGAACCTACCATTCACGTTTCAAAAGTAACGAGGGATAAAGGAGTTCAGTAAATGTATTCTGATATTCGTATGGAACAATGTCCATACCTCCCAAAGTACGCAATGCATATTGCAAAGCTTTGGCAACTCTAAATGCATTTTATCACATATAATCAATCATAGATGCCATGCGCTCATCATATATAATCAACTACGTGTTGCACCAAACAAAAAACCCGTGGGGCCAATGCTCAAATACAAAGACAATGCGCTTCAGAGAGTGACATTATGCACTCTCATTTGAAAACAAACGATCCACTGCTACATTAAACGAAATGGTCTTTCAAGTCAGAATCACAAGGTAAGAACAACGTTATCAATACATTCATCCAAATTCAACATTTTCGCCTGCAAATACTAGCTTAACAGAAGCAAATCAGATCCATTGACATCACTCCATACAACAATATGATCTGGACAAATCAATCACAAGATTACAAGCGAGCACAAGAAAAAGATAAACAAAGACGATCGGATCCAGATTTAAAACACTAATTTTACGAACAAACACACACGGCGGTCGGATCCGTCAAAACGACGGCATCGAATCGCGTCCAAACCTCACAAAATCAACACCAAGTCTGAACGCAAATCAAACCAAACAACTTATCACAAGCTACATTGCTATGTTTTGATTCCTCGAACATATATGAACAACAATAATTAACGGTAAGATGAATATATACGTACAATCAGCTGGTGCCCGCGCCTGATGGTTGGAATTTCAGTTCAAAAGACAATGGAAGGGGAAAAGGGGGAATTTTGGGGAAATGAAACCAACGCCCTGATGGAGCATGAAATGCGGCTTTTATGTGCACCCAGCCTTCCTACAATCCTGGCCGTCCGCTAGTTTTTTTTTTTTTTCAATTTTGTGTGTTTGAATGAATATTCACTCGTTTTTTGGAATTTCTAAGTTTGGGCCCCCGTCAGTTTGACTGAATTTTCGCCGATCCTTATTCTACATGGGCCCTGTGTGGTATGGGCTGGCAAGTGCTTACAATTTGTGGACCGGAAAATTAGCCCAGGTCCCCATTCTAAAAGTAAGGCCCTGTTTGACACACATTTTTTTTTTCAGTTTTGAAAACTGAAAAAAAAAAAAATTTGCCTTTGGTAACTTTTTTCTTTTTTTTTCTTCAATTTAAAAACCCAGCTTTTAAATCAAAGCTGTTTTTAAAAAGTCCAAAAATTGGTTTTTTTCAATGTTGGTTTTTTTTAGACCACCACCACCACCCTCTCACCGCCGGCCACCACCACCGTTGGCCACCGCCACTGCAAACCACCACAAAAAAAACTAGGTTATCAAACACCCAAGAGAAAAACTAAAAAAAAATTGGGTTATCAAACACCCACTTGTTTTTGTAAAAAAAAAAATTTTAACTGTTCTTAAAATTTTTTATTTTTTTTGGAAACTGAAAACTAAAAAAAAATATATCAAACGGAGCCTAAAAGATCACATCTTGAAGCAAAAAGAACCCAAAAATGGAGGTTAGTGCACTTCCATGGAATGTGGCGTTATCCATGTCATGTTTTTTTTTCCCCTTCAGAAATCATTGCTCACTTTCTTACTTAAAAATTAAGTTTTGTTTCTTTGTCCGTTCATGCCTTTTGGTTGGTTAGTTATGCCTTTTTGTTGATTTCTCTCGTCATAAATAAAAACTTATTTTTCTCTCACCTACCTCCTGCCGTCTCGTGATCAAAACCATGTTTTCTCTCTCGTCTCCCCCCACCCTCAGCCAATTTGGCTTCTACATAGGGATGGCAACTTGAGAGCCAAATTGGAACCAAATCGGCTGGATCTTAAGGGACCACAATAATCAGCACAACATCATCGCTAGGGACCACCAGATCGGCCGAATCTCCACCACCTGACTGACCGGTGTAGACCTGTCATCGATGGCATGTGGGTCCTGAATCATACCCGATCTGAAGTTTAGACTAGAGTCCGGATTTTCCAAATGCAGTTTATATCAAATGCCGACGGCGTGGAACGCTTAGGGTTTGAAGATCTCCTAGTGTTTTCCTTGGGATTTGATCTGAGTCAGAGTCAATTGGGGTTAGGGTTTGGTGCAATGTTAGAGTCAACTGGGGTTTGATCTGAGTGGATTATATCGCTAAAAATTATAAGAGGTATTTCTGTTTATTCACATTTTAGGTGTTCCTGTTTTGGGAATTGGGGTTTGATTTTTGTGTATTCAATTGGTAATCTATGATAGTGACATTAGGGAGAGAGACGTGAAGGGAGGGATGTTATGGTGGTGACATGGTGTTAATGGTGATGGGGGGAAGAGAGAGAGAGAGAGAGAGAGAGAGAGAGAGAAAAACAAAAAAGCTAATATCAACAGAGAGAGTAACAAAAAAAATAAACCTGAGTTGACAATTTTTCCCCTGACATTTTTGGCTAGATAGTTAAGAATTTGGAGGGAAGTCCTTATTTATTGTGAATTTGTAATTACAGACCATTTTATGTAAAAAAAAATAAAAAATTTAGACCCTCAAGTGAGATTTCAGGGTACTTTCGGGTTATTAACGTGTATTTAACCCTTTTTCTAAACAAAAAATTATGACTAAATTAAAACAAAAAGAATTAAGAATCAAACGGGTTTTATCTGTGTTGTATCGGGTTAAATGGGGAGAGTTAGATGAAAATGGATGGGACGAGTTGGAGAGGCTTAAATCAAAGATGGTGCACTATAGGACTAGGAAAATGGGGATAGGGTAACTTGGGATGGGGCAGGGCACCCCATATTGCCATCCTCAGCTCTACAACTCACCTTCATCAACAACACCAGCACTTCCTTCCACACATCAAAGTTATGTGATCTCCATCGTCTTACCAAACTTCAATCATAACAAGACCACATGGTTTACCACACGCTGTATTAGCTATCGCTCTTGACCTACCTCATCCCATTCATCCACTCCATGCTTACTTATGATAACTCCGGTCGGTGAACACGCATAGCCGTTATGCCATGCTATAGCACAGGAGCCTACCCCCAACAAGTGGAGAATGCGTCTTAACCTAAGGTCGGTTCAGACATTCCAAGCTCAGCTAACTAAGAGAAGCCCAACTACTTGTCTAACAAATGAGCCTCACAAAGACAAGACTTACGTGATTTCTTTCCCTCCCTTTTTTTTCTTTTTCTAGATTTTTAATTTTTTTGGTTTTGTCAAAAAGTTTTTATATGACATATGATTCCACCAAACACTCAAGTGCTTAAGATTTGATTCCATCAAAACTTCAACTTCAAATCCTGAACGTAAATATGGTTTTGAAAGCCAACTTAAGCAACAGTTGATACATTGGAAGATGAGGTTGGTCCATGTGGGGGGTGGTTTGAAGGGGTGAGCTGGTTCACGGCCTACGTGCTTAGGCTAAACTTGATCATGCTCTTTATGTATTCTTACTCTCTGACCCTTGTTCAACAATACTTTTTTTTAGTTACACATGACGTTCGATCATGTTTTTCGATCTTTATATATCTCCATAGTAAAGGATCTTTCGTACAAAAATCAGGCATATCGAATTCTCTACTCATTGGTCCACATACAGGATAAGGTAAGCAACAAAAGCTAACCATCACCAAGCATTGAAAAATAAACGCAAAATTTATACTCATTGTTTGACTAACCATGTGTCAACATAAAACTATTGAAATTTTTTTTTACCACTGCAGGAAGATTACTTCAAGTCATATAAGGACTTTTTCACCTTGTATGCATAATCTTTCTTTTTTAGCTCAGCATATCATCGGGTTGTTGCATGTAAATCTACTCCTCCAAATCTATATTCTACAATGTTTACAGTGGATAAATTAGCCAAACAGAAGTGTGTTTCACAACCGGTGTAAAGATCGAATCATGATAAACATGTTGCTTTCTTGAGTCTCTTTTTACAACTAGCCTTTCCTTGTGCTTCTGGCAATCTTTTTCTATTCGAGCTTTATTCTTCCTATAAACCCACTTGCAAACAATAGCCTTGTTAATAAATTGGGTCGGTAGACCTATTATTCGCAAACTGACAAATAATATTTGTTAGTCATGATAATTACAGTTAATTAGAGGATATTTATTTCCTAAGTGTTTGATATAAACAAAGTCCTTATCGTCTAAGTGTTTGAGATAAAGCAGTCTCTAATATTATCTCTACATAATGGATAGAGATATCCCATTAAGTCATAAGACAGAATTCTTCCATGCAAATAAAAAGTCTTTCCTCTTGTCGTACTCTCTCTAGAGCATCACCAAGCTCTAAAATTTGGTTCGTGAACGAAGACTTCGACTCTCGCAGTCGATCTCCATACTTTCGGTAAGAGGTCAAGCGTGTTGGAAGCTCGTAACAATAAGGATCCTTCATCGAAATTTCTGGGATACTTCGTATGGTATGTTCCCGAACCCACTACGCGTCACGTAGTAAACGTTCAGAATTTTAAAATTGATATCAGAGCATGATTACTTGTTGATTTACCTTTTAACACACTAGTATAATTTACGTGCATGTTACGATTTTTTTTCGATACACATAAATAAGACCCATCATTAAAATTCAAAATTTTTTTGATCATGTTATTTTTAAAAATACTTACATGGTTTTGTTCCCCTATGCGTAAGGATGAACTCCATGAAATTTCATAATCATTGAATGGATGGTTTGTGAGAAATCACAACTTTATTTTTTTTTTTCATAAAACAGTGGTTTTATTGAGTTTTGGGGCTCACATTCGGAGCACGATATTTAGTTTTTATCGTGATTTGTTACTAAAGAGTTAATCTATGTCGCATAAGCTTTTCAACAGTATACAGTACGCATTATTTGGCTAAAAATAAGAGAGATGGCATCTGGAAGTTAGCCTCGCGGTATGGGGGCTGGTGAAAATTCTAGGGTTTTAAGAAAAAAGATAAATAGTGCAATTCGTCAAGGCCCACTCGCAGCCATACCATACTCGCCACTTATAGGCCTCCGATGGTCAATTTGAGTGCACTAATGAACTTAAAAGACCCAAATTAGGTAGTGTTAAAAAATTCCCGAATCCAAAACCACCGAAGGGCGACAGATGAGGCCCACGCGCGTGGGGCCGCCGCCGTAAGGCCATGCGTGCCACGTTGCAAGACCACCCTCATCCTCATGTGCGTGGTGGCACGTGAAGGTTTTTCTAGCTAGTTTTTGTCCTCACCGTCGGCGAGTGGAGGTCTTGCTTTTTTAAGTTTTTCTATGGAGTCAAAATGACTCGTATACCCTTTGTGTGTATTTTATTTACTTTTTCAAATGACTTTTTCTAAAGTAATTAATTTAAAATTTTGTTTTAAATACACCGAGTTTTTTTCTTAGTTCCAGAAGGTATATTATAGTTGAATTGACTGTTTGTCATCTTTTAAGTATTTTATCTCTTAATTTTTTACAATTTAGTTTATGGTATTTTTGTGATCTGAAAAATATGAATAATGTGCAAATATTAATTTTTACGCTTTGTAGGCAAAAATAAAATTTTTGGAGAGTTATATGACATAGATAAATTCTATTTTACTTGTTACATGCTTACCTTAATTTGCACTAGGATTTACTTATGCCTTTCTTGATGGTACACTTGTTGTTTGCGCTTTGCCAAGCATACTTCTTTTTAAACCAATTATTTTAAGGCCTTGTAACCTATTTTCTTGGAAGGGGAATGTGACATATTCATCTATTTAATTGTCCTTTAACTTGTTATTTTTATCATGCTATGTCATGAGCCGAATCCACAGTTGGGACCGTAAGTTAGGTCTGTAATCGGCCGTAGGCCTATTAAACTCTCGTCAAGGGCTCTGACAGGCCTTATTTGCTAAACCAATAGAAAATCGCAGCAGAAACTAAATTAAAATGTTTACAACTTCATTTTCTAACTTAATTACCATGTTTCTTCCATTAACACTCATAATAGCACTCAAAGTCATAGAGTGTAGTCTCCGGAGCTCCACTCTAAATTCAAATCACACGCTTATTACCATCATCTTACTTCCAAACCTGAAATTATAAGTAAGGGTGAGCTTATGCGTGCTCAGTAAGTAACCAATAATTCAACTAGGTAGATCATAGCATGCTAGAAAATAACTCACTTTATACTATACCAACACTAAGAAATCTAATATTACTTGAGTAAGTAATCATCCAGTAAAACGAAATAGAATGCATGAAACAAAACCGAACGCATAAAATCATTAACACAAAATAGTTTCATCCCAACGTTAGCTCAAATGATATGTTGCGATCAGCATACATAGCCCCACTGACTTAGGCCCAGAATCCCACTTTGGGATAAACATCACTCTAGAAGTAGGGGCGACCACTTAACAAAAGTAATGTGCATTACATCCACGTACATAGTCCCGTTAAAAAGGGCCCAAAACCCCCAACTTTCCCCTGTTAGGTATGGGACACAGCAATTGAGTAAGCAAAAACCATCCTTTTTCATTTTTCACAAATCTCATCCTTGAATATCTGATGGTCAAACTATCTCACAACTCCTTCTAAAGTTTCCAATCAGTTCATATCCGGAATAATATCAATATTGATCATCTCAAGTGAAATTTCATTACAATATCATTTACATGCTAGTCCAGTTTAAACGAGCAACAAGTCACTAAAACGTTTTGGCAAAAATTATTTCTTCAAAGTAAGAGTAACTAAACGTAATTTAAACAGTTCAATGCTAATAAAAACTACATTTTATAAGTAGATAAGCATATCATTTTTTTATGAATATGCTAGTTGAATCAAAAGTCACTTCCACTACTGCTTAACCGAATCTGAGAACTTTCCTTGAATCTGACCTCTATTGCCCCTTACCGGATCTGAATAAATGAATCGACTGTAGGTTAAGTCTAGTAGCATAAGAATTAGCTCATAACGTAAGGAAATATCTCGTATTCTACCCTTCCTACTTACCCGATCAAAATGTCTTACTATGACTGACTCTCTTGACCCAATGTTACGGTTTTAGCCTAGCTTTCAAAGGTGCACTTATGCCACAATTTCTTAGTTCTAAGAGTGTACCAACACCTTCGCTCAATTTTCTGGCAATTCTGACACTCAAATATGCCTGACTGTTAATTTCGCCACTGAGTATGAAAAATGGCGTGTAAAATTTACCAAAAACGTTCCTTCTCTTCTAAATCACAACAACATCCTTCTCGTACGTGAAATTATCAAAATATTTCTATCCTATGAAAGTTTACCAAAATATCCCTCTTGTATGTAAAATTGCCAAAAACTTTTTTTTATTGTACAAAATTACCAAAACACCATCTAGTGTCTAACGCATCAAAAAATCTCAAAAACTCTTTACAACATCATTTTAAGCAATTTGAAGTAATTTTTGGACTAAAAACTCCTTTGAAAAATTTTGCTCGAAAACCCATATTCAGTATTGGAATTGAGCATTGAGAGGTCGATTCCATAAAAAATAGTAATCGTTATCGACATGCTACGAAATTTTAAACACTTAAGTGTCTCAACAAAATAAGGTTACTGTGAAATTTTCTACTAAAAAGAGGCTAATTTGCTATATGAAATAAATCAAAAACTCTTTTTTCTAAATAAAAACATTTAGTACACAAAAATTTCTCAAAAACTTTCATGATGTATATGTTGTAAAAATGAGCAAGTTTGCTCTTTTGCACTAAGCCAAAGCCAAAGTCAGGATTGCTTTTTAAAGAAAAAGTTTGGACAGCTTGAAAACTAACTATCTTTCAGTGCTGACCAATATTATTCAAGGACAACTTCGACCAAGAGATAATAAGATTCTGATCAAATACAAAATTGAAGAGTTATAAAGGGCTCCCTAAGGATTTTAGAATGTACAAGTTCTTGTAAAAAAAATTAGAAACGATTAATCTAGGGTAAATTAAAATGGACTGGTCTGCAATTCTAGAAACAACATTTTTAAGCAAAAATTAGTTTTGTACATTGACCATTTTGAAACCAAATTATGAAGAATTTATGACAACTCAAAACTACGAAGTTGAAATAGACTTTCTGGTGTCTTCATAAAGATAATAATTGCAAAAAACCAATGAATAATGGATATTCTATAGTAAATCAAAGTGGCTGACGAAATAGCACATTTCTACGCTGATCAGTTTTGTTCAATAGTTAGTTTGAAGCCGAACTTTGAAGAATCTCAAAAAACTCAAAGCTATAAAGTTAAATTATACTTTCTATGGTTTCTAGAAATATAAAAATCTCTAAGATCCAGTAAGTAGTGAAGATTCTATGTCAATTAGAAGAGGCTACCAGAAACAGAAAAAAAAAATCTTGACTTTTACTAGCATCAATTTTAAGGTCATTTTTCAAAATGAAGAACTGAAATTATGAGGAAACTTAAAACTGAAAAGTTTGCGTAGACTTAACAAGATTTTCATAAAGTTCAAGAACACATCAGTCGGATAAATAACGAATGAGATATTGACAGTTAAAGCTTATTGCATAATTTGTTCTTTCTTTCTTCCCCCCTCCCCACCTCTCTCTTTCTCTCATGAACTAGCAGGAGGGGAAGAGAAACATAAGGGATGGTTGATCCATATATATATATATATATATATATATATATATATATATATATATATATATATATATATATATATATATATATATATATATATATATATATATATATGGATCAACCATCCCTTATGTTTCGGGGTGCTGATCCGTTGATAGCGCTAGCAAAATGGGGTATTTTGCTAGCGCGATCTGGCCGTCCATCCTGAAAGATGGACGACCCAGATCGCGCCTTTTTGCAAATCTGTCAGTCGTCCGTGAGACTGTCTCGCGGACAGTCTTTTTTACCTTTTTGCCCTCCTCCCATGTCCGCGAGACTGTCTCGCGGACGACATTCAGTTCCTGACATGTGTCAGGTAAAAGGCGCCCGCTACACAGTGTAGCGGACGACGTCTAGGCTGACACATGTCAGGACCTGTCCCGTCGGTCACGAGAAAGTCTCCTGTCAGAGCCCCGAAAACTGTGCCCCTTGGTATCTGTGACGTTAACAGTGTCCGCTATATGCAAAATTTATTTATGGACATTTATTTCTGACATGTGTTAGAGTTGTCGGGAGTTATGTCCGCTATACAGTGTCGTGGACAGTATTGCCCTCTTACCCAAAAGTTTCCTAATTATCAGCTCTTTCAACAAAAAATTTGCGGCCTTCAGATTCACTTGCTTCCATTTTCAGCTCCCTTCAAGCTTCGAGTAACACTTGGTTTAAGCTTCACTCAAGCAAGGTAAGTTTGTGATCTCAAAAGTTTTCTGCATGGATTGACTGATAAAGTATAATTTTTTTTTTGACAAAAAAGTATAGATCTTTGGTGATGTTCTAGAAATTTGTCACTCTATTCATCAACTTGTGTGTTCTAGAAATTAATTTTTTAACTTTAAACTAATTCATTGTAGTTAATTTCGATTTTTTTGAGGTTCGCTAACTTCGACACATGTATCCTATTTAAATTCAAATTTTTTGAGATATGTTTGTTGTATTTTGGCATGGTGAATTTGTCTGTTTATCTTAGTAATTTTAATTTGTTATGTTCAATAAATTATAATTAGCAAAATGGGAGACACTTTTGAGATTATGTATATGGTATCCTAAATCGGTCTATTCGTCAAGATAATTTTGAGATAATATTTTCAATTGAAAATGTCATTTGATTGTTAAGCGTAGTCTATTTCTACATAGGTCTTGTTTCACAATGTCTGATTTCGTGTCGAGCTCCAACACCCCCGTAGATGCTAGTGATCCGTATCTAGGACGAACCTTTCAAACATTGGAAGAAGCTGGAGAATGTTTTCGAGCGTATTCATTGAGGGTTGGTTTTGGCATTAGAATAAAAACTACAAGAACAAGCAACGTATCGAAAAGGATATGCTCTCGCTTATACGAGTGTCATAGGGGCAGAAACCCAGTGCAAAATGAGACACGCGTAGGCAACGATGACAGTGATGATGACGAAATAGGGTATGCGCGGAGAAGACGGGACTGCTTTGCGCGCACGAATTGCCAGGTCAAGATGTTCGTAAGCTATAAAGCCAAACAAGATCATTGGCTTATTACCAGCCTGGAACTGGCACACAATCACCCGTTAGTAACCCCTTCTAAGGTGAGTCAGATGCATCAACACAAGAAGATGGGTAAGGTCGCGAGGAGCCTAATTCACACAATGAGCGATGCGCGGCTAGGACCTACCGACATGATTAATGTTCTTGCTGAACAGGCTGGGGGAATTCAAAATTTAAACTTTAACACGACAGACGTTCGTAACGCGGTCCGAACCCATAGACGAGCCGCGTATGACCTCAATGATGCTCAATCCACAATGAGCCTATTGAAACGGATGCAGATGGAGGACCCGCAGTTTACCTTCGACTATAAACTTGACGACGAGCATCGAGTTAGTACAATTTTTTGGGTCGACGGTCGTTCGAGGCTAGCTTATAAGCATTTTGGGGATGTCGTGACTTTCGACACCACATACCGTACCAACAAGTACTCGATGCCGTTCGCTCCTTTCACGGGCGTCAATCATCATTATCACTCCATCCTGTTCGGGTTCGCCTTGTTAAGGGACGAGAGCGAGAGTTCTTTTGAATGGTTGTTTAGGGTGTGGCTGGAAGCAATGAACTTCAAAGCACCCAAAGTTATCATCACCGATCAAGATTTGGCAATGAAGAAGGCTATTGCTACCGTCTTCCCAGATACTCGACACAACTTGTGCACTTGGCACATAAGCAACAAATACCCGGAACGTCTGCATCACGTGTACGCAAAGTATCCAGACTTTAAACAGGATTTTGACAAATGCGTCCTCAAGTCATTAACGATTGAGGAATTCGAGGAGAGGTGGGAAAAGCTTGTTCGGGATTACTCATTGCAAGACAACGAGTGGCTCCAGCACTTGTACGGGCTCAAAGAGCAATGGATTGGCGTTTACACGAGGAGGCATTTTTCTGCGGGCATGAAAACGACGGGCAGGAGTGAATCTATGAATGCCACGTTCGATAGTTATGTGGGTACAGCTACCAATTTGAAGAGTTTCGTCACATCTGCACAAAAAGCGGTTGCGTCGTTATTCGTGAAAGAAAGGGCTGCAGACTTTGCAACCACGTACAAGCAAAGGAGAAGGTTGCTTGAGACCCCGCTGGAGCTGAACGGTGCCAAAGTCTATACGAAGGAGATCTTCCTGCTATACCAAGTAGAGCTGCAAAAATCGGGCCGATACAGTATAAACAAGGTGGCAGAAAAGTCGTCGCGTGAGTACAAGGTTTATTCGCTCGTGAATGACCTCGTCCCTGAGAAGCTGCGCAGAATTTATACGGTGACCCACGACACATTGACGGACTCGGTGACATGTGTTTGCAAGAAGTTTGAGTTCCATGGCATCCTGTGTAGACACATTCTGCGGTTTTTCACACAGAAGAATATCAGGACAATCCCCGATAAATACGTCCTGCCACGGTGGACGAAAGGTGCAAACAGGTTGCACGGTACCATTTCCTTTCCGGAGCACCCGTATACTGACTTTGAAGAATCAGAGACGTTGCGGTATAATCATCTGGTGACGATGTTCACCCGTTTGTCCGTAAAGGGTGCTGCTACAATGGTCGGATATAAACATCTCCTCGAGGTAGCTCAGCAGCAAGAGCCCATCGTCGACCAATTGGAAGCAGCTTCAGTCAGCAATGCGGTTGACACCGAGCCTACACGGGATCAGAAGATGACGAGCCGGGGGAGGGAGACGACAATGATATCCGGCCTTTGGATCCAATTATATCGCAAACGAAAGGCCGCAAGAGATCTACGCGGATGAAAAGCTCTATTGAAACGGCAACTCAACCAAAAAAGCTGAGAAGGTGTGCATTGTGCAACAAAATGACCGACCACGACAAGCGGAACCATTACAAGGCACTGGGGATAAGTCCAGTGCCTTTGCAAGACGGGGAAGAAGATGACACCGAAGATGAGGACGAACAAGCTGCAGTGGAACTTTAGTCTACTGAATATTTATTGTAATAATATTTTATGAGCCATCAAACCTGTCGGACATTTTGTAATAATTTTTTAGTAATGATTTTTTTGTAATAACCTTTACTCTCATTTTTTTATGTGATTTTTTACACTGTCCGCTACACTGCGTAGCACAACATTAGAAACCTAAGGTACTTAGAATATTTTTGGTGTTTAGACCGTCCGCTACACTATGTAGCGGACGGTAGAGCAGACTCCTCGACACTTGGAATACCTAACTATCCAACACTTAACAACACTTAATTTTTTTTTGGTTCTATTTTCTATGTCCACTATACTATGTAGCGGACGGCCCCGCAGAATACCTAGCTATACAACACTTAGTTTTTTTTCTTTTTTTCTTGGATGTCTTTTCTGTGTCCGCTATATTATGTAGCTGACGGCCCCGCAGAATACCTAGCTATCCCTAGTTTTTTTTTCTTGGATGTCTTTTCTGTGTCTGCTATACTATGTAACGGACGGCCCCGCATAATACCTAGCTATACAACACTTAGTTTTTTTTTCTTGGAGCTCTTTTATGTGTCCGCTATACTATGTAGCGGACGGCCCCGCAGAATGCCTAACTATCCAACACTTAGTTTTTTTTTATTCTCTTTTCTATGTCCGCTATACTATGTAGCGGACGACCACGCAAAATACCAACACTTTAGTTTTTTTTCTTAGT
Organism: Escallonia herrerae; assembly: GCA_033070095.1. Taxonomy (NCBI): domain Eukaryota; kingdom Viridiplantae; phylum Streptophyta; class Magnoliopsida; order Escalloniales; family Escalloniaceae; genus Escallonia; species Escallonia herrerae. Next base: position 15,994 of record JAVXUP010002724.1, read on the forward strand.
TTTTTTTTGGTTCTATTTTCTATGTCCGCAATAATATGTAGCGGACGGCCCCGCAGAATGGAGCTATTTTCTGTGTCCGCTATACTATGTAGCGGACGGCCCCGCAGAATGCCTAACTATCCAACACTTAGTTGGAGCTCTTTTCTGTGTCCGCTATACTATGTAGCGGACGGCCCTGCAGAATGCTTTTAGTTTTTTTTTTGTTCTCTTTTCTGTGTCCGCTATACTATGTAGCGGACGGCCCCGCAGAATGCCTAACTATCCAACACTTAGGCTTCGTTTGACAAAATGTTTTTTTTGGTTTTCAGTTTTTAAAGAGCAGCTTAATTTTTATTTTTATAAAAACAAGTTGGTGTTTGATAACCCCTTTTTTTTTGAGGTTTTTTTTTTTGGTGTTTGGTAACCCTTTTTATTTTGACTTTTTTTTTTGGTGGTTTGCGGTGGCGGTGGTGGGGCGTAGCGGTGGTCGACGGTGGTGGTGGTCGTGGCCGACGGCCGGAGGTGGCTGCCGGCAGTCACCGGCGGTGGTGGCCGGCGGCCGGAGGTAGCTGCCGGCCGTCTCCGACGGTGGTCGCCGGCGGCCGGAGGTGGCTGCCGGCAGTCTCCGGCGGTGGTCGCCGGCGGCCGGAGATGGCTGCCGACAGTCTCCGGCGGTGGCTGTCGGCGGCCAGAGGTGGCTGCCGGTGGTCGCCGGCGGCCGGAGGTGGTTGTCGGCAGTCTCCGGCGGTGGTCGCCAGCGGCCGGAGGTGGCTGCCGGCGGCCGGCAGTCTCCGGCGGTGGTCGCCTGAGGTGGCTGCAGGCGGTGGGAGGGTGGTGGTGGTGGTCGAAAAAAAAAACCAAAAGTGAAAAAAAAAACCAGTTTTTGGAGTTTTTTTTTTACTCTGCAGTTTAAAAACTGGTTTTTTAAATTGAAAAAAAAATGGTTACCAAACGCTCCTTTTTTTTCAGTTTTTAAAACTGAAAAAAAAAGAGGGAAAAAAAAGTGTCAAACGGGGCCTTAGTTTTTTTTTTGTTCTTTTTTTTGTGTCCGCTATACTATGTAGCGGACGGCCCCACAGAATACCTAACTATCCAACACTTAGTTTTTTTTCTTAGTTTTTTTTTTGGTTCTGTTTTCTATGTCCGCTATACTATGTAGCGGACGGCCCGCAGAATACCTAGCTATCCAACACTTGTTGGATAGCTAGGTATTCTGTGGGGCCGTCCGCTACATAGTATAGCGGACACAGAAAAGAGAACAAAAAAAAACTAAGTGTTGGATAGTTAGGCATTCTGCAGGGCCGTCCGCTACATAGTATAGCGGCCACAGAAAACAGAACCAAAAAGGCTTCGTTTGACAAAAAAAAATTTTTGGTTTTCAGTTTTTAAAGAGCAGTTTTTTAAAGAGCAGCTTAATTTTTTTTTTTTATAAAAACAAGTGGGTGTTTGATAACCCCTTTTTTTTTTGAGGTTTTTTTTTTTGGTGCTTGGTAACCCTTTTTATTTTGACTTTTTTTTTTTGGTGGTTTGCGGTGGCGGTGGTGGGGCGTAGCGGGGGTCGACGGTGGTGGTGGTGGTGGCTGCCGGCAGTCACCGGCGGTGGTGGCCGGCGGCCGGAGGTAGCTGCCTGCAGTCTCCGGCGGTGGTGGCCGGCGGCCGGAGGTGGCTGCCGGCAGTCACCGGCGGTGGTGGCCGGCGGCCGGAAGTAGCTGCCGGCCGTCTCCGGCGGTGGTCGCCGGCGGCCGGAGGTGGCTGCCGGCAGTCTCCGGCGGTGGTCGCCGGCGGCCGGAGGTGGCTGCCGGTGGTCGCCGACGGTCGCCGGCAGCCGGAGGTGGTTGTCGGCAGTCTCCGGCGGTGGTCGCCGGCGGCCGCCGGCGGCCGGCAGTCTCCGGCGGTGGTCGCCTGAGGTGGCTGCCGGCGGTGGGAGGGTGGTGGTGGTGGTCGAAAAAAAAAACCAAAAGTGAAAAAAAAATCAGTTTTTAGAGTTTTTTTTTTTACTCTGCAGTTTAAAAACTGGTTTTTTAAATTGAAAAAAAAATGGTTACCAAACGCTCTTTAAGTGTTGGATAGTTAGGCATTCTGCGTGGCCGTCCGCTACATAGTATAGCGGACACAGAAAAGAGAACAAAAAAAAACTAAGTGTTGGATAGTTAGGCATTCTGCGGGGCCGTCCGCTACATAGTATAGCGGATATAGAAAAGAGAACAAAAAAAACTAAGTGTTGGATAGCTATGCATTCTGCGGGGCCGTCCGCTACATAGTATAGCGGACATAGAAAACAGAACCAAAAAAAAAACTAAGTGTTGGATAGCTAGGTATTCTGTGGGGCCGTCCGCTGCATAGTATAGCGGACACAGAAAAGAGAAAAACTAAGTGTTGGATAGTTAGGCATTCTGCAGGGCCGTCCGCTACATAGTATAGCGGACACAGAAAACAGAACAAAAAAAAAAACTATAGCTAGGTATTCTGTGGGGCCGTCCGCTACATAGTATAGCGGACACAGAAAAGAGAACCAAAAAAACTAAGTATTGGATAGCTAGGTATTCTGCGGGGCCGTCCGCTACATAGTATAACGGACATAGAAAAGAGAACCAAAAAAAAAAACTAAGGCCCCGTTTGACACTCTTTTTTTCCCTCTTTTTTTTTCAGTTTTAAAAACTGAAAAAAAGGAGCGTTTGGTAACCATTTTTTTTTCAATTTAAAAAACCAGTTTTTAAACTGCAGAGTAAAAAAAAAACTCCAAAAACTGGTTTTTTTTTTTCACTTTTGGTTTTTTTTTTTCGACCACCACCACCACCCTCCCACCGCCGGCAGCCACCTCAGGCGACCACCGCCGGAGACTGCCGACAACCACCTCCGGCCGCCGGCGACCACCGGCAGCCACTTCCGGCCGCCGACAGCCACCGCCGGAGACTGTCGGCAGCCATCTCCGGCCGCCGGCGACCACCGCCGGAGACTGCCGGCAGCCACCTCCGGCCGCCGGCGACCACCGCCGGAGACGGCCGGCAGCTACCTCCGGCCGCCGGCCACCACCGCCGGTGACTGCCGGCAGCCACCTCCGGCCGCCGGCCACCACCGCCGGAGACTGCCGGCAGCTACCTCCGGCCGCCGGCCACCACCGCCGGTGACTGCCGGCAGCCACCTCCGGCCGTCGGCCACCACCACCACCACCGTCGACCACCGCTACGCCCCACCACCGCCACCGCAAACCACCAAAAAAAAAAGTCAAAATAAAAAGGGTTACCAAACACCAAAAAAAAAAATCTCAAAAAAAAAAGGGGTTATCAAACACCCACTTGTTTTTATAAAAAAAAAAAATTAAGCTGCTCTTTAAAAAACTGCTCTTTAAAAACTGAAAACCAAAAAAAAAAATTTGTCAAACGAAGCCTAAATGTTGGATAGTTAGGTATTCTGCGGGGCCGTCCGTTACATAGTATAGTAGACATAGAAAACAGAACCAAAAAAAAAATTAAGAAAAAAACTATAGTTTTTTTTCTTAGTTTTTTTTTTTTGATTCTGTTTTCTATGTCTGCTATACTATGTAGCGGACGGCCCCGCAGAATACATAGCTATCCAACACTTAGTTTTTTTTCTTAGTTTTTTTTTTGGTTCTGTTTTCTCTGTCTGCTATACTATGTAACGGACGGCCCCGCAGAATACCTAGCTATCCAACACTTAGTTTTTTTTTGTTCTCTTTTCTGTGTCCGTTATACTATGTAGCGGACGGCCCCGCAGAATACCTAGCTATCCAACACTTAGTTTTTTTCTTAGTTTTTTTTGGTTCTATTTTCTATGTCCGCTATCCAACACTTGGTTATTTTTTGAACACTGGCCCTGCAGATAGACAGATATCCAACACTTGGTTTCCCACCGTTAAAATCACAGATCAGTCAAAATGCTATCTCTGACAACAAATAAAAAACTCAACTGAATTCAACACAACCATATCGGTCAATAAAATCAATCGCATTCAATATATATTTTTTTAAAAAGTGTTGAATATAACGTTACAATGTCAATTAGGGGCCCTCATCTCCCGCGGGAATGATGTTCCTTACACGGATTTATAATAAACCTAATAGCTCTAGGCCGGCTATTCATAATTTCGCAAGCAATCCTATACCTAAATCCTTGTATGCATTCTCGGCTCCAGACAATCTTCTTGAGGCTCTCAGACCGACAAATGTAATCCATGTACATGCAGAGGAAGACGCCGCATGTACCCTACATCTTCTAGGGTAATTGTCATCTCTCTAAGCGGGAAGTGAAACGTATTCGTTTCACTTCTCCACCTCTCAACAAGGGCACCTATCAAGGCCCGGTCAAGCTGTTGAAAGATCTGCCCATGCGTAAAAATCCCAAACCCAATTCCACGCAATATCTTTTACTGGGACTTGTTCAATTCCCATCTTGTGAACTCGCGAGATACTTCTACGGTGGTGAGAAGTTCTCTTTTCTATGAATTAATAAATACAATTTAAGCAAAACGAACGGTAAAACAACGTTCGTAAGAATAAGAAAGTTGATAAATAATGTATCTTACTCCACCATCCCATATGAGCGTACTGATATGGTTGGATTGGTCGTATAACACGGATGGATCTTCTGGTCCAGGGTTAAATTCCATTTTTTGCAACTGAAACTATGGAAAAACCTTCTCAGTTTGAATTTTACATTTTAGATTTTGATAATGGCTCGCAAAAATACGATGCTAGCACATGCATAATACATACAATGATAACATATATGAGCAGCTCCATAATAGATATATAGACATATATGGAATCGAATTTTACAAACGCTAGCACATGAACAAATACATACATATATAAATCATCATCATCGCTAGCACATGCTCAATACATAATCAAAACCACGCATAAAACGCAATATTCATCACAACTATAAACTGCAAACATGTAAAGGATTGATTTTGTGAACTTACGTGATCTATTAGGGTATTAAAGCTGCTCTTATGAAGAAATTGCGCAGATCTACTTGCCAACGCCGCTCGAAATATTTGTGAGTAGGAATAATGGAGAAGAGTGTCGAAGTTAGGGTTTTTTTGAATATATATTTGTTGTCCGCTATACAATATAGCGGATAACATTAAAGTCCTGATGGGACACTGCTACAGATGGCCGCTGTACAGTGTAGCGGACTGGCGCGCGCTGACACCTGTCAGGTCCTGTCCCGTCGCTCCACCTTCTGCGGGACTGTCCGCTATATAGTATCGCGGATATAGATAGTTAGTAATTTGCGGGGCCGTCCGCTACATAGTATAGCTGACATAGAAAACAGAACCAAAAGCGGGGCCGTCCGCTACATAGTACAGCGGATGTAGAAAAAACTAAGGGTCGGATAGGCCGTCCGCTACATAGTATAGCGGACATAGAAAAGAGTACCAAAAAATATAGCGGACACAGAAAAGAGTACCAAAAAATAAAAACTAAATGTTGGACCAGAAAATGGTTGGCACGGACCAGACATTTAGTTCCGACCTTCCTGAACCCCGGCCGAAGCAGAGGCCTTATGTCCGCAATATTGTAGAGCTAGACTTTGGTGTCCGCTATATAGTAGAGCTATACAATGTAGCGTAATGCAGTTTTAATAAATTAGAATAAATTGGCGCCCGAAGACTTGTTTTAGCGACATAGTAGGTTAATGCTGTTTTAATAAATTGGCGCCCGAAGACTTGTTTTAGCGACGGAATCAACAATCTCAATATCGATAAACAATAAATAATGTACGATTCACAAAAACCGCACAATTAAGCGAGAAAAAATTTGAAAACATAATGAACAAGAACATAAATTTTTTTATTAATAATAAATTAGGGTTCACATTTGGGCATCAAAATTTTTTCACATGCGCTCCGATCAAAGATTACAACTTGAAAATCCCACCACCCAAGGTGTTCAAACACTACAAAGTCCCCGAGTTCGTGGCCATGCTGGCGCACGAAGACGTTCCAACCCTCTGCGAATTGCTTTTTTTGGGGTCGGCCGGGCTTCAGCCTGATTTCAACCTGCCATGCCCCCTTGCGGCTATATAATCTTGCACTCTCATGAATTATTGTAAATTGATTGGTAAAGGCTTCCGGTATGTCCTACCAAACACAATACAAAAAATAGGTTAGTTTTGGTTAAGAAAAAAAAAAGATCAAACTTTTAACACACGAAAATACAGAGAAAGAGGGATGGCCTACAAGTTCATTCTCAAATCCCGGCATCATGACTTTGAAAAAGTGTTTGCCTGCCAGGTGCAAGTTGCCAATAAAATCGTAGGTGGTCTCCGATCCAGAAGCCATCGAGGTCGGCGTTAAGGGGAGGACGGTGGTGTCGCCGGAGATGTGGGTCACGGAGATGTGGGTCGTTCTAGATGGGGTAGCGGCTTGGGTTAGATGTGAGAGAGAGAGAGAGAATATAGCGGACTGATAAAAGTTGATTGCCCGATCTGATTAATAATATCTATAATAGGAGAGAGTTATATGTAAAGGACGAAGCGACCGACGGGACAGGTCCTGACATGTGTCAGCCTAGAGGTCGTCCGCTACACTGTGTAGCGGGCGCCTTTTTCCTGACACATGTCAGGAACTGAATGTCGTCCGCGAGACAGTCTCGCGGACATGGGAGGAGGACAAAAAGGTAAGAAAGACCGTCCGCGAGACAGTCTCACGGACGACTGACAAATTTCAAAAAAGGCGTGATCTGGGCCGTCCATCTTTCAGGATGGACGGCCAGATCGCGCTAGCAAAATACCCCATTTTGCTAGCGCTATCAACGGATCAGCACCCTATATATATATATATATATATATATATATATATATATATATATATATATATATATATATATATATATATATATATGCACCCTAAAAAGAACATTTACTAAACCCCCCCCCCCCCAAAACTTTAGTCATTTTCTATAGTTCACCCAAAACTAATTAGATTAAAGCCAAAATATGATTTTCAATAAAAGTAAAAGTTTGGGGTGTTACACGCTAGTTTTAGGTTAAATGGATGAATAGTAGATTGACATTCTAAATAAATTTATGTTTATTTGTTTTGCTTTTGTTTTAAGAAAATTATTTTAAGAATAATGTGTTGTGCGACATCTCCATTTATTTTATTGGAGTAGTTTTGTAGTAGAATTATCAATGATGTTGTATTATTTCCATGTATGTTTCTAGAAAGTCTTGTACAGGGATGTAATTTTGCACACACAGTATTTTTAAATTAGAATTTTCTTAGCATAAGTTTTAGAATGCCAATAGCGGTCATTAAGTCCTTGTGCAACCTGTCGTTTGGTGCAATTTATAATATTCTAAATTATCATGTGGATTATTTATTATATTGTAAATTATATGATATGAAATTTATTGCGAAAAATTACTTAAAAAATATTTTCCTTACTCACATTCATGGAAGATGATTACGAGCTTAGTAAAATTTTGATTCCATGATGTTAGGAAGGATAATATTTTTTATTTGAATTTTTTAAAATAAATAAAAGAATGTATAACTAATGTCATTTTCTTTGCGCAAACTAATATGGTGAATAAACGGCCACCAAAAATCTCATAGCTGATCTCGTTAAAGGTGAGAAACTTAAGAAAGATAATTATGACGTTTGACACAAAAAGATAAAATTCATGCTGAATGAACAAAAGTTCAGAGAGCACTTGACCAAAGAGATAGTCGTGCCCACTCAGGAACACCCCCTAAGAGACCACACTGTCTACCCAAAAATGGCATGAAAAAGATCGTAGTACGCGCTACACCTTGTTGAGCAGCTTGCAAAATGATCTAATCAGGCAATTTGATAAACTTCCAACTTGCAAATCCTTATGGGATTAGCTCAAATTCTTTTTCGGTGTAACCTCAAGTACGTGGCTTCGTAGCCTTGTAATTAAGTTTGAGGAATACAAAAAAGAACTTAAGAATACCATGAATGAACATATAAGGGTGATGTTCAATATGATTGGTAAGCTAAGGGATGCTGGCCACGTGCTCACAGATGAGCAGCAAGTCAAAGTTGTCATAAGGTTCCTTCCTGCCTCATGGGCTAATATGAAACAGATATTGATTTATCATGTAAACATCAAAAACTTTCATGACATTTTACAGCATGTGATCCTTGAGGCTGAGACTCGAGATGCTAACAAGACCTTTACTTCTGTTGTCCAAAGGGGATCATATAGTGCAAATAGTAAGCGCGAAAGACAAAATAAGAAAGACAAGAACGGTGAGGCTAGCATTTCTGCACCAAAGAAAGGGAAGATAAGAAATGCAAGAGAGAAAAACGTGGTGGAAAAAAGGTTTTGTCTAAAATCAATGCTACAACCGTCTAAAGCAAGGACATTTCACTCGTGATTATGCTGAACCGAAGAGGGTACCTTCTAAATCTCTCTCTCAGTTATATGTTTCCTCACATGTAATGGTTGTCAATTCCCTATCTGTGTGGTTTGTGGATACTGGTGCAACAAAACATATTGCACGTGATGGAGAGGGGTTCATAGATTACCACTGAATTCAAGTGAAAAGCAAACATATTTTCATGGGAAACAATAGCTTCAAGGAGGTGCTAGTAGTTAGTTCTTACTAGCTCAAGTTGTTACTCGGCGCACATTGCTTCTTGAGGATGTGCCATATGCACCAACTGTTCGGTTTAACCTACTTTTAGCTACTGCTTTAATAGACAATGATTTTTTCTTTAGTTTTAGGGATAATAAGTTGGATATCTATTTGGATAATGTTTGTTTGGACATGGTTTTTGCATGGGTAGTTTATTTCAATTGGATTTAATTAATTCTCAGTCCTCTATTCTTATGTTATACTCCATCCATCCCTAAAATATCGATTACTTTTACTTTGCACGTATATTAAGGATTTTGGTTATATATTGTGTGTTTTTTTTTTCTATTTTACCCTTTAGAGAGAGGGAGAAGAGAGTGGGCCATGAAGAGAAAATTAGTTAGTAGAGTGTTAAATGTAGAGAGATAGAAATAGAATAAAAAGGTGTAAAGTGGTGGGCCAGGAGAGAGAAAATGAGTTGGTAGAGAATTAAATATGGAGAGAGAAATTGAATAAATAAATATAAAAATGGTAAATATGTAAACATACCTATATAATCTTTCTTAATTTAGAAAAGATCAATTTTTGTGGGACGACCCAAAAAGAAAAGATGTTCAATTATTAAGGGACGGAGGGAGTAAATGATAATATTGTGAATGATTCTACCACCTGACATACAAGACTGGGCCACATAGGCCAAGGTAGAATGACTCGTTTGGCTAGAGAAAGCCTTTTGGGCCTACTCGTAAAATTCAATTTACAAACATGTAGGCATATTTGACCGGTAAAGCATGCAGGATGCCTTTTGGAAAGGCTTTGAGAGCAACTCAATCACTAAAGCTAGTTCACTTTGACATATGTGGATCTATAAGTGTAAAGTCACGCCATGGCGCCTCTTATTTCCTTACCCTAATAGACTATTATATGCGATATGATTACGTGTATCTGACATCTCACTGCTATGAAGCTTTGAATTATTCCAAACGCTTTGTAGCAGAGGTTGAGAATTAAAAGGAGATGAGTTTAAAAACTTTTTGCACTAATCGCGAACTCGAATATTTATCCAATCAATTTAAGAAGTTTTGTGAGGAAAGAAGGATACACAGGCAACTTACTATTCCTAATACTCCACAACAAAAGGTGTTGTAGAAAAAAGGAATATAACATTGTTGGATATAGTTAGGTCTATGATGGTGCAAGCAAACCTTCTAATATCTTTTTAGAAGGATGCTCTTTTAACTGTAACTTATATACTTAATTGTGTGCCTTCACAATCAGTCAAATCCACCCCACATGAGCTTTGGAATGGCCAAAAGCCAAATCTGGATAAGTTGCGCTATGGGGCTCAACAGGTTATGTTCACAGTACTTCTTATAAGTAAGGGAAACTAGGGCCTAAAATTAAAAAAAAAATTATCTTCTTAAGGTAGTCTAAAAAACTCTAAAGGCTATGTGATATATATATATATATATATATATATATATATATATATATATATATATATATATATGTTAACATCAAAATGGTGAAAAGACTGAAATAGAATCTCGTAATATCGATTTCATAAAGAGTGATTTTTCTAGTAGTGGAGATGGGAATAAGAATTTTGACTTTTATGAGTTTGAGGAGGTTGAAGCCACTTTACCATTTCCAAGTGAAGGTGAAGAATTAAATTCTCATCCGGTTGTCACTTAAGATAGTATAAGTGACCATGAACCTAGTAGGAGTATCCCTGATAGTGGGAGCATCCCTGATAGTGGGAGTACACCACCAGGACCATCAGATCAACAAGATTCTCAACTGCGTAGAGGTGCATGGGAAAGAGTTTCACGTTATTGTTTTGAGATTGACAGAGAAATTCGTAAGTGCACTCAACTAATAAAGATGAGGCCACTTTTGTGGAAGAAGCCTTATCTTCATCTGCTAGCAATGACTATACAATGAAGGATGAGTTGAGCTCAATAGAGAAGAATCAAGTCTGGGAGTTGGTTGACCTTCTGCTAGGGTACAGGACTGTTGGAAACAAGTGAGTTTTAAAAGTCAAACACAAGGCCTATAGGTCAATTGAAAAGTATAAGGCACGTCTTCTGGTGAAACACTATACCCAACAACGGGGTATGGAATATAAATATACATTCTTCCCAGTGGTAAGATTTGCTTCAATTTGCCTGATCTTAGCTATTGTTTAGAACTTTTTTAGATGGATGTTAAAACTGCATTTCTCAACAAAGAACTAGACGAAGAGATTTTTATGGCTCAAACCTGAGGGATTTAAAGTCAAGAGCGTGAGCTAACTTAAACATTCTATAAAATGATCTTAAACAATCATCTAGGCAGTGGTACTTTTAGATTTCATCATACCATTACCTCCATAGGTTTTGATACGATTGAACAAGACTATTGCGTTTACATAAAACTATCCATGAAAAGTATTATAATCCTTTCTTTGTATGTGGATGATATTCTTTTAATTGGGAATAACAAGAGTTCCATTATCGCCACTAAGTAGTGGTTGTCCTCAAATTTTGAGATGAAGGACATAGGATAAGCTAATTATGCACTCGGGGTTAAAATCATATGTGATTTTTCAAATAGACTTTTTAGTTTATCTCAAGAGACGTACATCAAGAGAGTTATTGAACGTTTGCATATGCATAACTCAAACCCATAGACATTACAATGGACAAGATGCGTACTTTAAGCATAGACCAATGCCCAAAGAATAATGAAGAATAGAATGGAATGTCCAAAGTGCCTTATGTAACTGTAGTATGGAATCTAATGTATGATATGTTGTGTACTCGTATAGACATTTACTATGCAGTTGGAATGGTGAGTCACTATCAGATTAATCCTAGACCCGCTCAATTGAATAAGGTAAAAAGGATTTGTTGATACCTACGTGGAACCACTGATCTCGTCCGGTGTTACCATGGTGGAGAGTTGAGACTGAGAGGATATAGCGATGCTGATTGGGGGGGGGGTGATAGAGATGAGCAAAAATCCACTTCATATTATGCATTATACTAGGAGGTGGAGCTATCGCTTGGTGCGACAAGAAATAGACTTGCGTCGTCCTATCCCTGATGGAGTCGAAGTATGTTTCTTGTTTAACAACAGTTTAGAAAGCTGTTCGGTTGAGGTCATTCTTACAGGTTCTAAGGGTTATAGCTCATGCAGGTGAGGCTATCATTGTTATGACAACACAACTACCCTAGATTTTGTGAAGGATATCAAATATTATAGGAAGGCCAAACATATAGGCCTTCATTATCACTCTATTAGAACTTTAGTTGCACAAGGAGAGGTGGCCATGAAATACCTACTAGTAGAATGATGGTTGATCCTTTGACCAAGGCTATTGTTAGAGATGTTTCCCTTTCTCAAATTGGGAGTATGGGACTACGTAGGGTTTGATATGTTTGTGGCATCTTATGCACTTGACACTATTTATTATATTTTCTATTTCTTGATTTTATTTTATTTTGTAATGAATGGATTATCTTTGTGATTACATATACAATTCTAATGAGAGTGTCACCAGGCTAGAATTGATCTACTCACACGGGTAATTCACCTTGGCTCGAAGTTAGCGAGCAAGATAAGTTATAATTGTCTTAGGCACCGAGAGGGCGAATAAGACGATATTGCTAGTAATGCAAATATGTCGCCTTAGTTGAAGCTAAGATGAGACCTATAAAGGTAGGTCAATTATTAAGTATCTTCAGAACTTTATGTAGGCCGTTTACAGCCGAATGTGAGATTTTAGACAGGCACCATGAGAGTGACTGGGCTAAAAAACTCAAGTTAGGCGCTCATACAATGACTAGTCTCAGATTCGTATGGCGTATTTTGTTATACTTTATGTCACACACCTTTTTGGTTACGCCATAACATAAAAATCATACTTGATGTGCTAAAAGCAGACCGACAATGGAGTGATGAATTAATTCTTGCTTCATCACTGCCTGAGCCATATGGATCGATATATTTTTGATCCTATATAGTATCCTTTTTCACTTTAGATTAAACTTGACAAATTTGGCCAGTACCCGTGTGTCTACCTGTATCCGTCCAAAAAAACCAGGTATAGGTACATAAAATAAAGACCCGTCGAAATTAGACTCAGACCCGAACCAGACGGTAATTTCCAGGTCGGTTCGGGTCGGATAATGGGTTACCCAGATTTCACGTATATATAAGGAACACATTTGTGCCCTAGCACTTGTGTTTCATTTTTCGTCTCACCTCTCATCGTCTCAGACCCTTATCTCTTAATCTCACACCACCTTTGTTATTGGTTTCAACCTTGTTAACCTTTATCGCCGTCATCGCCCCTCACACTCGGAGATCTACCACCAACCGGTACCTCGTGTTTCCTTTCACCCTAACAAGGTCACCATCGACTGCCGCTTAGCGTCAAATCTATGGCCGCCGCCATTTTCTCTATCTCTCACCCTCACTTCATTCCTCTCACATATCCGCTGTCGTCATTTTCTCTATGCTTCACCCTCGCTTTGTCAGTCTCCTCTAGTCGATCAGCCACTGAGGGCAGCCAATCTTCCAATCCATCGCTGATCGTGAAGCTCACATCCCCACCGTCGTTAGACATGATTGTAAGGAATTGAAGATTTCATTTTGGATTATTTATGCATGATGTGATTTTGAATCTCTGTTGAAATTTAGTTATTGGTGGGAAATTAAGATTGTATATATGTTAGAAATGAATTTGTTTCATTTTGCATTGTGAATGGGGAATGGGTTATGGACCTATGGTATATTTTACATGTCAGTTGATATAACTTTATTTTCTTGTGAAATTAAAAATAATTCTTACAACTGTTAAAAATAAGTATCTAGTTGAAAAAACAAAAGAATCAAAAAGAAAAAAAATGGCTAACTAGTTGGTAGTTTTATCAAAATATGATAACTACAAAAAATTATTAGAAAAATAAAAAAATTAATCATTTACCTACGAGTAATAGCCAGCCCGCAAGGGTAGGGTATGGGCATTAAAAATGACTACCTGAGAAAATCGTGTAAAATTTACCCGACCAGGGTTTACCCGTACCCGGTGGTGGGTATACCCATTTGCCAAGTCTACTTTAAACTATGTCATGAAGAGGATACTCGATATCGTTATTTTAGCATGTACTCTTGGACCATGGATGATGTTATCTCGCGGAGCAAGTCTAGGAAAGTGGTTGAGTCTAATTAGAATGACACGGGGGCTTTAGGAAGAAAGTCCAATATTACACCATGTTATATGATTCAATGCCCGGGCGACTTTGTAAATTTTTGTTTCGATATGAGTCATGAATACATAACATATTAAAGGTCTAACACTGCTCATTATGAGGGATTTGAGAGTGCTTAATCTTGTGTAATTGAACTATCTAGGATACATACGAGATTTTCAAATTGATGTATTGTCTTAGTTTGGTGATAGCTTAATACAATACTCCTCAATGTTGGACATCCTTCTTGTAGGTCCCATGTTCAATTTCCTTATTAGGAGATAAGTGAACAAGAGATAAGGAGGGACTGCAGGATTTATTTGCTCTGTGTGGGCGAGTGTGGACTATTAATAAATTGGATCAATTGACCCAATATACACCCACTAACTGATAATGTTTGTTAGTCAGCATAATTACAGTTATAGATGATAATTATCTCCTAAGTTTTTAAGATAAATGCAGTCTTTATCTTCTAAGTATTTGAGATAAAGTCAATCTATAATACTATCTATATATAATGGTTAGAGATATCCTAATAAGTCATAAGACATATTATTCCCTGCAAATAAAAAATCCCTTCCCTATTGCACTCTCTCTAGAGCATCACCAAGCTCTAGGATTTGATTCGTGAATGAGGAACTCGACTCTAGTATCCGATTTCCATACTTGAGATAAGAGATCAATCGTGTTGGAGGCTCGTAACAACAAGGATCCATCATCGGAATAGTTCACATGGTATGTTCCTGAACCCACTACGTGTTACGTGGTAGACGTTTTAGAATTTTAACAAGCCTTTACCCCATTTGGAAGGTTAATCAACTTTATGGTCCAATTTTTTCGTAGAGACTCCACCACCCAGTCATACTTGATATTCATGATGAGCGGCTATTATCTATGGGGTGGTGGCCTCAACTAGTAAGAGTTCTCTGCACGTAATTAGTGCAAATGAGACCATGTCCTCAACCTCAACTAATAAGACTTCTGTTGTGGCTTCTTGGTACGTGGTTCTATATCTCTAACTAGGTCGCGGAACTAAGTGGTCACCAGAGGGAGCTAATGTACCCCTTGAACTTTAAAAAAAAGAAAAAAAAGAAGGGCCTGCTCTACCTTTCTATGCCTAACTCTCCTTCAATGTCCATCGCCTCTCGCTCTCTACTCTACTCTCTCAGCCAGACACCCACTTACCGATGGGTGATGGCCGGATGGCAACGCAGGTAGGGGATCATTCTTCGGCCTCAACTCAGTCTCTCTCTTATTTAGTTCAAGACAGGTGAGAGATTGGAGATAGACCGGCCTTCTTGTTCTAGATCTGACAGAAGACTGGCAACAGCGAGGGAGGCGAGTGACCGGTGACGATGACGAGGACTCTACCGGCCAACATCGCTCTGCCAGCAACGATGAAGACGAGGACTCTGGCTTTCACCCAGTGACCCGTGACCGGTCAACTGTTAACTCCTTTCAAATTTCATTGAATTGGAGGTACACATTTACTGCCTCCTAATTGGCTTGTTTTCCTAACTCATAATTTTCTACATAAACAATTCCTAATTGCATAAATCTATGTACTCTGTTTATTTTTTTAAAGATATTCATTCTTAATCCTAAGCTTGTTTGGTTATTTAGTTTTAAAATTGAGAAGTGTAAATTATAGGTGTAAAACGAGTCGGGCGGTCCGCAAGCCAGCCTGATCTAGCCCGAAAATAGCTTGGGCCGGCCCGGCCTTTTATGTGAACAGTGCTTGCCCTGGTCCAAAGGGCCAAAGGCTTGGACCAAGGCTGGGCTGCCATATTCTCTCGAAGGCCCGGTCCTCAAAAAGCCCAAGCACAGTTTGATCCACAGCGCGATTCACGCCAGGCCTTAAAGAGTACAAGCCCGGCCCGTTTTATGGCCCAATCCAGGCCCAAATTTTAGGACCGGGTCTGGACCGGCCCTAAAATTAAAACTTCCGAATATTCGATATCCCCCCTCCAATGGCTCTAATTTTAGAAAATTCCACTTTTACCCCCCAATAGCTATATAATGGCTAGTTCGGGGGTATTTTCGTCCAACCATACTTTTACATATTTATCCTCCCCAAAACTATAAACGACTAATTTTTAAGGGTGTTTTGGTCTTTTGTGAACTTTGAAAAATCTATAAATTCGGCTCTTCTTCTTCACATTTTTCACACCAATCTTTTCTCTCTCTCTTATCTACATTCTACAAGATTTCCTGCCATTCTTAATTGTTACTAAGTACTAACCCTCTCAAATTTTTAGTCACAAGTATTATTTAACTATGTAGTACTTTTATTCTTTTTCTATTTAATTACTCTTACTAGCTCTATTTTTCATTCTTGTCAAAAAATTTAGCATAAAATATGTCCTCCTCGAGATTATTAAAATTGATTATAAAAATCACGTAGTCAAAAATGTCCACCACAAGCACCACAATTTCAAGATCAACCAACAATAGATATAGATACCCAAAATTTATATTCAAAATATTCAAGATTTTAAAATTTACATCTTCACAAGATTACCAACATTTTAGTTAAGGACGCAACTCAGTTGGCGACTACTACTCCAATGCAGAATCTTATCCCGACGAGTGGTCGTTATGATGAAGGGCCAAGCAATCCTACCTCTAGTCCGCCAGAAGTCTAAAATGGGGAAGGGAAGGGAAGGGGGGGGGGGGGAGCTCAAAGCCAAGTATCAGAATCACATTGACCATATTGAAATTGATGGCATTCCAAAAGCTCGATGCAAGTATTGTGAAAAATTATTTTTGTATGTTAGTGGTAATAGACATCTTAATAGGCATTACTCGACATGTGTACCTAATCAAGGCCATGTCGATTCTAGCCAAATGTAGTTATCTTTTGATGGTAAGTTATTTATTTATAATCAGCGAGGCCAAAGAGATGATCTTGCTGGATTTATTATTCACAATGAACAAGATTTTGGCTTTGATGATAATGATAAGTACTAGATATATCAATAATTATGTGCAACCTTTATATAAAAAAAGTTCGTAGAAATACAAGTATGTTCGATGCACTTAAACAGTATAATGCTGCTAAAGCACGCTTAATTGATTATTTTGATAAATTTGATAATAGAGTTAGTCTTATGTATAGAAATTTCCTTTTACTATGGTTAATTATGCTTGTGCTATGGCACATTGGATAGATTCTGATTGTGTTATAAACAAGAAAATCATCGTTTTTGAATTCTTTTGCTATTCACATGACGCATCCCATGTTGCTAAGATTATACGTAGAGGTGTCAAAGGGCCGGGAGGCCCGCGGGCTGGCCCAACCCGGCCCATTTTCAGGCCCAGGCTGGCCCGGCCCTGTAGGTGCGGCCTTAAAAAAGGGGGCTTTGGGCCTGGGCTTGGACCAGGCCGGAATTTTCAATAAAAAGCCCGGGCAAGACCCGGCCCGAAAAAGCCCGGTTTTTGGCCCGGCCCGAAAGTGGCCCGGTTTTAGGCCTGGTTCTGGCAGGCCCCACTGTTTTTCAAATTTAATTTTCCCCCTTTTCCCTCCAACGGCTATATTTCCCATTATTTCCCTAAAGTCCACTTTTACCCTCCCAACAGCAATATAATGGTTAGTTTGGGGGGTATTTTGGTCTAACTTAATTTTTTCAACTATTGTAAGGGTTTTTACACTTTTACCCTCCCCAACAACTATAAACGGATAGTTTTAAGGGGCATTTTGGTCTTTTGTGAAGTTTTAAAAATCTATAAATTCACACCATTTCTTTCTAATTTTTCACACCAATCTTCTTACTCTCTCTTATCTAAACATTCTATATTTCTACAAGCTTTGCTACTATTTCTCTCTCCAATTACTACTCTTGCTAATTACTACTCTTTTTTACTAATTAGTACTCTTGCTAATTATTACTCTTGTTTACTAATTACTACTCTTGTTAAATTCTAATTACTAACTACTCCTCTTATTAATTTGTTACTCTCTAATTCTTTTGTCTAGTAATTAGTAATTAGTGAATTTTTATTTATTAATTACTATTACTAAATTCTTTTTAATTACTAACTCTCTCCAATTTTGAATTACTCTTATTCATTTGTTACTCTTTAATTCTTTTAATTGTTATTTTTAATTACTAATTACTGCTCTTATACTTGTGTATTTAGTTACTCTTACTATTTTTATTTTCCAATCTAGTAAAAAAGTTTAGCATCAAATATGGCTGGATTACTGAAGAAACTGAAGCGTGGATCATCATCACGAAAAACATCATCATCATCACAAGCACCACCACCAGCACAAGCGCCAGCACCACGGCCATCACAAACACCAATCCAAGCACCACCACAACCATTCGTTCCTGGACGAATGAGTACAGGCTGTATGATAGATACCCAAGCCAATTGGGAGTTCAATCAAAACATTCCAGATCTTGAATACACGCCTTCACAAGACCCCCCGCATTATAGTCAAGGACGCAGCTCGGTTGGCGAAGCTACTACTCCGTGGCATAATCTTAACCCGATGCCTGGTCATGATGAAGAAGGGCCGAGCAATGCCTCCGGTAATGAGCCAGAAGTCCAAAAGGGGAAAAAAAGAAAGCCGAGTGTTGGAATCATTTTGATGAAGTTATGGTGGACGGCATCCGAAAAGCTCGATGTAAGTACTGTGCTAAATTATTTTCGTCTGGTAGTGGTAATGGACATCTTAACAGGCATTACCCTCAGTGCACCTCGACAAGGCCACGTCGAACCTACCCAAACGCAGTTATCTTTTGACGGTAAGTTATTTGTTTATAATCAGCGAGAGCAAAGAGACGGTCTCGCTGAATTTGTTATTCACGATGAACAAGCCTTTTCTTTTGCCGATAATGCTAAGCACTCTAGATATATGAACACATACGTTCAACCTTTGTACAAAAAGGTTCATAGAAACACAACTAGATCCGATGCACTCCGACAGTATAATGCTGCTAAAGCACGCCTGATCGATTATTTCGATAATTTTGACGGTAAAGTTAGTCTTACTTCTGATATTTGGCAATCTCCGTTTACTTTTGTTAGTTATACTTGTGTGACGCCCATTGGATTGATGCAGATTGGATTATGAACAAGAGAATCATCGCTTTCGAGCTCTTTCCTTTTCCGCATGATGGAATGAACATTGCTACTATTATATTAAAAGCATGTACCACGTTTAAATTAAAGGATAAGATTATGAGTATTAGTTTTGATAATGCTTCTAACAATACAGCTGCTGTTGATGCTTTAGAGGAGAGCCTCAAACCTGTACTTTCTGGTAAATTATTTCATGTTCGTTGTGTTTGTCATATAATTAATTTAATTGTTCAAGATGGTTTAGCTGCTGCAGGAGATATTCTTGTCAAAATGAGGGGTATGACAGCGTATGTTAATAGTTCGAGTCCGAGAACACAACAATTTAAAACGTTGTGTGTTGAATATAATATGCCTCGCAGGAGAGCAGTTACAGATGTGGTCCACAGGTGGAACTCTACATACCATATGCTTTTACACATTCTGGCATACAGAGAAGTCTATACGCATTTTCTACTAACCTTGTTCCCAGCCGGCTTGCCAACTCAAGAGGAATGGCAGATGGCCACATACCTAGCTGAATTTTTGGAGGTATTTTACACGTCTACCAATTTATTGTCTGGTACGTACTATCCCACCTCTCCTCTCGCTGTAATAGAAATTCTCAAGATGGCTACAATGTTAACAAAATGGAGATATATAGGACCCTTTAAGGAAATAGTAAAAGTGATGGATAAAAAGTTTAATAAATATTGGAGTGAACTGCCTGTTATTTTTGCTGTGGCTACTTGTTTAGATCCTAGGTTAAAGTTGCATGGCGTGAACGTCTCGATACAAGAGATATCGAAATTAATGTGCTACCCAGTAGAGGACACAACCGCACTCACAGCGAAAGTGAGCAAGACATTTGAGGAACTGTTCAACCTCTATCGTAATTCTGCTGACGTGCGCGGGCGAGCTTCATCATCGACTGCTGAGAGGTATTATGCGCCATACCTTAAGGGCTTTGAACATCTAGTAGCAAGACAACTACCAGGTGAAGGTACTTCTAATTCGGCAGGTTCGTCTACTTTTTCCTCTTTTAATGAGATTGGTGTATATTCAAATACTGATCATTATTCTGATTTATCAATGCAAGAACAGGTTAATTTTAATTTGTTAAATTTTTGGAAACAAAATCAAAACATGTATAAAACTTTATCCCAAATTGCACGGGATGTACTGCCAGTGCAAGCCTCCACGGTTGCTTCAGAGTCGGCATTTTCAGCGAGCGGGAGGGTTTTGGATGACAGGAGGAGTCGTCTTAACCCCGAGTCGCTCGAGCTATGTGTATGTTGGAAGGATTATCTTGATGCGAAATACCGCGAGCAAGATAAACCGATTGATGATAGGAAGAGCAATGCCTCAGATATTCTTTTTATTTTCCTTCTCTTAAGTTTTAAGAATAATTTTTTTTACAAAATATAGTTTTTTTCATATATATATATATATATATATATATATATATAAGTTTTTACAAGCAAGATAGATATTTTTTCGTATATATAAAAAAATAGGTAACTTCGCCTGTTTGTTTACAAGCAGCCGGTCCCAAGCCCGGATAAAAGGAGGAGGGCTTATGAACACATTTATTTTCAATTTAACTCTATATGGACGTTAATAATTTACATACATTCATAAACTCTAGCCTCACTTACTTATTATTTTCTGACAAACACAATATATTAATATCATAGGTTCTTTTATATTCACTCATAACCATCCTATATACATATGAGAGTCATATATATAGAATAAAATTTTGTATATGAGACTAAGTAGAGAGAAAAACTGTTAGTCAAAATTTATACTTATTACTTAAGATCGTCTGGGGAATTAATAACTATACTCCAAATTTAAATTAGTGTAAATTCCAACTAGTTTTTAGTAGTACATTATAATAACAAAAATCCAACTTTAGTGAAAAAAGTAAAGCTTAATAGAATAAATTTGAAATAAACTGATTAGGATTTCAAAATAGATGCTAAAACTTTACACAAAATTAAACTAATAGTATAAATTTGAAATAAACTGATTAGAATTGAAACTTTTGAAAAATGCTACTTATAAATTATAATGTTAGTAGGCCAAAAAAGGCTTGTCAATATTACACCAAATTGAATCTCAACCAATTAATTTGATGTATTCTTTTTGGCCATCGACGTACATAAATAACAAGGAGTTGGGAACCAAAAAAAAATTTATTTTTTAGGTCCAAGCCTGGCCCATTGACACCTCTAATTATACGCCGAGTACGTAACACGTTTAAATTTATGGACAACATTATGAGTATCAGTTTTGTTAATGCTTCTGATAATATATCAGTTGTTGAAGTCTTAAAGACAAACCTTAGACCTATATTGAATGATAACTTTTTTCACGTTAAATGTGTTTACCATATTATTAATTTAATTATTCAAGATGGTTTATGCACTGCAAGAGATATTTTTCACAAAATGAGGGGTATGACGGAGGTTATTAATTGTTCGGGCCTGAGAATACAGGAATTTAAAGCTTTATGTGTTCAATATGGTTTGACTCGTAGGAGGGCACTTACAGATGTCGTGCATAAGTGGAACTTTACATATAAATGTTTTTGCGTATTATGTTATACAAACAAGTGTATATTCGTTGCCTCCTAATCATGTTCCCACAAGGCTTGCCAACTCCCAACAAATGGCATTTTGCTGCACATTTAGTTGAACTTTTGGAGGTATTTTACATGTCTATCATTTTATTGTCTGGTACATACTATCCCACGTCCCCTATCGCTGCAATAGAAAATTTAAAAATTGCTAACATTTTAGAGAAATGGGGATATAAAGAACTCTTTCATGATAAAGTAGAACATGCGGACATTAAATTTTTAATAAATATTGGAGGAACTGTCTCTTGTTTATGTTGTCGCCACTACCTTGGATCTTCAAGTTTCATATTATACATGTCTCAATGTTAGAAGTATTTAAAAAAATGTGCTACCCGACAGTTGAGACAACCAAGCTTACAAAGAGTGTAAGTAAGTCATTTGAAGATCTTTATAACTTATATCAAAATTCTACTGACGTGTGTAGGTGAGCTATATCGTCGAGCGGTCAAATATAATATGAGTCATTTCTTATGGGCATTGAGCATGTAGTGGCAAAACAAACAAGAGTGAAAGCTACTTTTAGTTCTACAGGTTCATCTTTTTTTTTTTTTTCTCTTTTAATGAAATTAGTTAATATGTAAATACTGATCATTATACTTCATTATCAATGAATGAGCAAATGAATTTTGATTTGTTAATTTTTTAGAAGAAAAATGCAAAAATTTATAAAGCTTTGTATCAAATTGTCCAAGATGTACTACCAGTACAGGCTTCCACGGTTGCTTCAGAGTCGAGTTTTTCGGCAAACATGAGGGTGCTTGATGACAAGATGAGTCATCTTCATCCTGATTCCTTTGAGTTATGTTATGTTCGAAGGATCTCTTGATGCAAAATATTGGGAGTAAGATAAATTAGGATGATGATAGGAAGATCAACAGTTCGAGTATTGAAGATCTTCCAGATGATTAAGTAATTTCCTTTTCTTTTCCTTTTATCAACTTCTTAGAATTTATTTTCTCAAAGTATAGTTTAGATTTTTCCTGTAGATTATTTTCAAACAAATTAAATGTATTATTTCCCGTGTATGAGAATGTGGTAATTTACAAGTAAAATAAATATTTTGTGTCACCTTTTTTGGACAATTAATCTTTTATTATATATATGTGTGTTTGTGTGTGTCTCTCTCTCTAGGGCCTGTAAAAAAATTTATCGTAAATTGAATTTTACTGCAAAATAGAAAATGAATTGAAAAATTCAAAAATAAATCTTTTTTTTGCTTGTGCCCAGGCCTGGCTCAAGCCCTGCCTTAATTCTGGGCCTAGGGCTTGGACTACGACTGGGCCTTCATATCCTTGAGTTAGCTCAGCCCAAGCCTAACCCGACCCGTTTTCTTGAAAAGCCCAAAGGGCTCAAGCTGGGTCAGCCCAAGCCAGACCCTTCCCGTTTTTTTGAAAAGCCCAAAGGGCTCAAGCTTGATTGGCCCAAGCCCAACCCTTTGCCATCTCTAGTTGAAATGTACTGTTGTGTTGGAATGTGAATGTTGTTTTGAGGTTGGATGGTTGATCTTGAGCTTGAGCTTGAGCTTGGGAGATTGATCTTGAGCTTATACTGTTGTGTTCAAATGTGATTTAGTTTTGAAATTGAGAGATTACTCTTGGGCATGTATTATTTTGTTGGAATGTGATTTAGTTTCAAGATTGGGAGGTTGATATTGAGCTTGAAATGTACTGTTATTTAGCCATGTGATGTTGTGTTAAGAACTTGCGATAATGAGATTTTATTCCAATTCTTTTTTCAGATTGGAAAAGTTTCTTGAAAAGAAGCAAAATTGGAAGAATCCTCACAGTCTAATCAGAATGAGTGTAGAAATCAAGATAGTATTCAACAGTCTCTAGTTCTAACAGTAACACACAAGGCTTTTATTGTGCATCATGTTGTTGATTTCGGGTAAGGCTGTAAATGAACCCAGCCGTTCACGAATTGCTCGTGGTTCGTTCTCTAAAAAATTCATTCATATTCGTTCATATAATATACGAATCGAACATGAACAAGTTTTTAGAGCTCGTTTATTAAAAGAGCCAAATATGAACATTCTAAAATATTCAGAAACGTGTTCGCAAACAACTCGTCTAAATAATAAATTAAATATATTATGTTTAAAGAATTGATATTTATATAAAATCATATAACTTAAAATTTAAACCTGGAGGCCAGGCCTTAAAGTCAATTAGCCCAAAACCCCAAGCCCACTTCTAAACATAGAGTCCAACCCTTAAATAGCGTAATCTATGAAGTCCAACACCTGGAAACCCTAACTATATAAACTAAAACATAAACCTAAACACTCACAAATCACATAGCCACACTCTGCCCTCCCTTCCACTCCTTCATCTCTCTCTATCTCTCTCTCTTTCTCTCTCTCACACACACACGCCTTGCAGATTGTTCACCCTCTCTTTCTCTCTCATCTCTCCTTCCCTCTCCCCACACATGGACATCACGGCTTCGACTAGCTAGATACTGTTATCTCCTATCTTCGACATCGTCATCTACTCATCGCTGGATTTTGCATGTCGAAGGTCATCACCTATCTTTGACGTCGTTATCTCCTCGTTGTTGGAGTTTGACTGTTGAAGGTCATCGTCTGTCTTCAACGTCGCCATCTCGCTGTCGCTGGATTCCGCCTATCAAAGCGGGAGAAAGTAGTTGATAGCTATAGAGGGGTAGCTGACCACTAGGAGCAAAGCTTCAAAGCCAAGGGCTTAACCTTGAATAGTTGGAGAAAGCTGATTCATTATCTCTATCTTTATCGCCAATCGATCAAGATTTTTTTCTTTTTGTGTGTTTTTATTCTGCATCCCCCATTGTATCTTTTATATAAAGTTTTTTGATTCATTATAGCTTGATTCTTGAAGAAATTTGATGATTTTAAGCAAATTTAGAGATTTGGTTGGTTGGTGAACATATATACGAGCTGAGTTTTTGAACTCGAGTTCGGCTCATATTGTTAAACGAATTGAGCAGGTCGAACCCGAGTTTCACTGTCATAAACTCGAGCCGAGTTCAAAAATCAATGTCTTGGCTCTTGATGAACTCAAGCTGAGCTCAAACATGCCAAAACTCAAACGAACCAAGTTTGAAAATGCATGTTCAGCTCGAACTCGGTTTGTATACAGCCCTAATTCTGGGCAGTCAAGCAGAGTTGGCGATGAGTTCAACTCTGACAAGCTCATTGCAGATCATGGTTATGTCCAAATATTTTGGATTATTCCTAATATTTGAGATAAAGTTCAATAAGCATATTGATCGAAAGTCTTGGGTTGCCTAGTAATTTCGAAAAGTGCACTCAGTTTTTGTATATTATTTTACATATAAAAAAATTAGTGACTTCGATATATTTTTTGCACCCCATAGAGTGAAATTCTAGTTCCGTCACAGTTATTTGTTACTGCATTTATCTGTAGACTCAGCTAATATTGCTTTTTTCTCATTAAGCTCGATATCCACTTAACAATTCCCGTATACTACCGGACTCTGCATCTTTATTCAACATGCATGTTTCGTTCAATACCACATTTTTATTACTTACCTACTTCTTGGTTGTCTGATTCCATAACATGCATCTTTTCTCTCTGTTAACCATGGAATGTATATTTCTTTGTTTTAGGATCAAGTGTTTACTACACAATATCTCCTGGGGAATTCTATGATCAAGAGGAGAGCAGTGGATCATATAACGAGCTATGTTACCAGCTTCAGCCCCAGATCATTTAGCAAACCTTCATTGAACCTATTAGTATTAAAGGAGGAATGCGTAGAGGATTCATAGAGCCGAGGTGCAAGGCCCAAACGTGCATCTTTTCAAAATGCTAAGTAAAATATAAATAAATGGATATTAGTGCATTAAACTTGTTAAATCACGTAAGAAAGTTCCAAAGCATGGCAATTTAACAATTATAACCCTAGAAAAATGTTCAAATCCAAGGAGAAGCAGTTAATTCCAAGTGAACATAGACTGTCATCCTCATCATTAATGAGGGCCAATGGGATAATTTTTTCCTCAAAGGAAGTCATAGGCTCAAAGTCTGATTCTTCCTCAAGTTCATATTTTTCATTTACAAAGTGAACTGAAGGAGTAGATCTAATTATAAGAAAGCAACAGTCGGGGACGAGACACCAGCACAGTAGACACAGAAGCAGGAAAATTGGGGATTTAAGCAATTGAGTTTTTTTTTGTCTAGATATTGATATATAATGTTATCAAAGAAGAAATTAAGAATAAACAACAGTTGAGATGATGTCATGATTGTAAAAATCAATGACTTAACTTTTTGGACTTCTCTTTGCGTTTCTATCCCTACGTCGCGTCCTGCACCTGAGGGCACAATGGCGTGTGCCTTTTCGAAGGCGTTGCACCTAGCCCTACGCAAAGCTCAGTCTGCACTAGCTTGTTCCTTGCGCCTAGGTGCGCTTTTGATAATATTGACACAACCCCATACACATGCTCGTTAACAATGTTCTGTTCATCCTTTTTTGCATCCCTATTTGGCTATAAATGTCTTTAAAATCTAAAGTGTCATCTAAAACCATAATCATTGTAGAAATAATGGGCCTCCTCGTCCATGTACCCATGCCATCATTTAATCTCAAATTCTTAAGCTTCTTACTAGCTTGATTTTCACCTCCAGCTTTCTATTGATTAAACGCGTTCAAGACTTCAAAGTTTTGCTTCATAAACTACGTCTATACTTTACCAAACACCTAAACCCCTTAATAGGGATCTCCTGGTCCTCAAACATTTAAATGGACATGGTCCAGCCCTACAAGTCGCCAACCCAATTGGGACCCTAGATGCCCCTTGACTAGGACTACCTCGATTCAAACCCGAGTTGCTTTTTATCTGGCCTAAATCAGGGCCTTTGCGCAGCTCATTTAGGATTCCAAGGAATAGAACTCTGCAAATTCAATACTTGTTTAGAACTAATTCATTCATGATTTTGAATTCAATTCATTTTATTGTTTGGAACAAAGGAAATTTCAAGTCATAGAATTTCAATTTTGTGTTTGAAAACAAAGAAAATGAAAAGATAATTAATTTTTAGACAGTCATATTATTGACTCATGATAAAACACAAACTACAGGAAATGGTTTCACATTTGCTGGTGGCAATACATGATGTGCGAATAGCTGTACTCTATGTGGTGATGTAACGACATTAACAGTGGAAGTGCTGGTGTGGTCAAGTGATGGTAACAATATGGTAGTGATGGTGGTAGTGGTAGGGATGGTGATAGTAGTGACAATGGCGGCATTGGCGTCAACAATGGTATTATTTTACCGCATTAGCAGCAATCGATGGTGACAATAGTGGTGGTGGATTATGGCATTGGCGATGGCGACAATAATGCTGGTGGAGTTGGTGGGACAATCTAATGATGATATCATTATTAGTGGTGCAATTGATACCTGGGCATTACTAGTGGTAATGTTGGTGATAGAAGTGGCGGTGGTGGTAGCAGATACTATGGTGGTAGTGGTGCTGTGACATTGGCAGTGGTGTGGCATCAACGGTGGTAATAGTGAAGTGATGTAGTGATTATAGTTGTGGTGCTATCTAAGCGTCACTAGTGGTATATATATTGGTGATAATAGTATTGGTGGTGGCAACATAGGTGATGATGTTGGTAAAGGTGATGACAATCATGGTGATAGCGACAGGGTTGACACAATGGCACCTTCGACAATGGTGGTGACAATGACGCTGGTAGCAACATTGATGGTGGTAGTGATGGCAGTGGCGCCGGCGACAGTGCGGTTATCTATTGATAATAAAGGTTATATTGGTAGTGATGTAACACACTTGATAGCGGTGGTGGTAATGATATTGGGGATAGTGGTGGTGTGTCATGTGGTGATGACAATAGTGTGGCAGTTGTGGTGGGTGTAACGGTAACATCAATAGTCACAGTAGTGGTGGTAGGGGTGAAGGAGGTTCCGCGGTAGCGGCAGTAGCGGCAATGAAGATGATGCTGGTGGGTCATTGGTTGTAGAGATTCAGGAGGAATAGATCCTTGGAGCTTGGAAGTCTTAGCTCTTAGTTCTTACTTCAAGTAAATTCAAATTCCACGAAATTCAATCATTTGTCATCAGATTTCACACATTATAGAAAAAAATCTAGCCAAATTCCATGAAATCCAATTTTAATTCCCGTTCCTAATGTTCTAATAAAATAAAGTTTCATCAATTATGTCATTCCAGACACACTGTAAGGAATGAAGACTTAACTTCCCATCGGGATATTAACTCCTTGAGTCAATATCGCGATTAATATTTTGAATCCCACTAGAAGATGGTCTGCTTAGAGCAGCCTCCTTAGCACTAGCCGATTCGACCTATAGGTCACTCTACACCTATTTGGAATACCAGGTAAGCTTGCGTGCGTGCGCGCGCTCGCACTCTCTCTCTCTCTCTCTCTCTCTCTCTCTCTCTCACACACACACACACACACCCTTCTCTTGCTTTTTTAGATCTCTCTTATCTTGACTTACGCATCCAAGTGTTTTTACCGTAGCTTTACTCAATTTCTATTTTGTAGGTAACTTGGGCCGTTTCTTCCTCAACAACCCTTTGTGGCTTTTCTAAATAAAGCTGGAGGGCGAGGAAAAAAAATTCTCTTATACCATAATGAAAGACATATAACTTGAAAGCTCAAAGATATAGTGGAAAGCCAAGGTAGGATAAGTCTAGCCTAAGCAATTTAAAGCATACGACTCACTGTCATAATTTACTTTTAAACATCGAATGAGTTACACCATTTGGTCTCTAACTTGTATTCCAAAATGTCGGCTATGCACCATAGGGGATGCAACTTACGTGGGTTGGGTTCCCCAACTTAATTAAATGCATTTTCTTTTAAAACCCAATTTACTTTAATCGAAGAAAAATTGTAATGCTTAGGGTCGGCCGTGTCTGGTAGATCGGGCTAACTTTGGTTTGAACAAGTTTATGATAATAAAGAAAGAATTCTTTTTTGGTACTAAACAAAAAATAAAGTGGTGGTGGCTTCAAGTGGTGACGACCGACAGCAGCTGGTGATTGCCTGGGGTGGCAATTGACAGTGGTGGAGTGGTTGACAGGGGTGGATGGTTGATAGTGGTAGTGCCCAGCGTGGTTGCAAGTGGTGGCGATCGACGGCGAGAGGTGGCAGCGGCTAGTGGTTACAACCGGTGGCCAGTATCAACGGAGGCGGCTAGTGGTGGAGTCGATGACTGGTAATGAAGGCAGTAGTCAGCAATTGGAGCAACGATCGGTGATGTAGGTGGCGGAAAATAATGGGGGAAAAAGTGGCTGTTGGTGGATGTCATCGGCTGCCATTGGCAGTTGTCGGCGATGATTGCTAGCAGTGATAATTAGTAGCTGGAGGTGTGACGGTAGACGGTTGTGACTGATAATGGTTCTTTATGGAAGTTATTAATAATAGATGAATTTTAAAAGCCCAACTAAACATAATTCACTATAATATATATTGAACCAACTAATGTTAAACTAGTTTGTAAAGTGAGTTGGATCGGGTAAAAGCAAACATTTTTCTGGATTGTACATACCGTTTAAACCCATTAAATTTTAACCAAACTTGCAGCCCTAACTCATCATTATCGATAAATAAACACCCTTTGCAAATTTAAAACTATATGAAACATAATTTGGTTAAAAAAAAAAGGTCTGTTTGTCTACTGGTTATATTATCATGTATCACGTGATTAGTTTATCAGCTTAGCGAACGCCTTACTTATGGTAGGGCAGATCCATTTTGGTACTTGTGAGAGCAAAGAGTGGAAAATTGGGCGGATAATGATTGTTAGAGGTGGGGCATCATGATGGGAGGTGGGAAGCAGAATTATTAAGCATGAGCAACAGATGCGATTATGTGCCATGAGAGTTTGTGTTACGTTTTGTTTATTTGTCGTACCCCACATTTTCATAAGATTCCATACTAACAATCATAATCCATCCTTTTAAGAATATAGTTCTTATGAAATTCAGAGTTTGATAGTTACATGAGTATAAGTTGGGCTAGAGGAGGATCTTCTGCTTGTGCGCTTTCTTTGTGTGATATTTTTGTGTTTCACCTTCATATCTATTTGGCACTCTACTTTGGGTGGCTACTTCTTTTAGGAATAAAGTCCAAGCTCAATGCCTAGTAATTTCTCACCGACGGTATCCAATATATATATACATATTTATGCTGTGACATTCTTCTAGAAAAAAAATCTTTTGTGAAGTTACTATTGTTTGGATCGGATTTAATCCGATTGATGGTCAAAATAAATAAAACTTAATCTAGTTCATCTGATCCAATGTGTACCTCAAATTTATAGGTACTAGTCCAACTTTAAGGACGGTCCTTAACTGTTGGACTGCATAGTAGATGTTTAAGTTCCTTTTAAACAATCTGCAAGTTCTTCAAGGCATAAACTATAAAATTCTCTACTTAATATAGTCTTTGACAGCTGAAGTATCATTTTGAACTGATTCGATCCGGTTGTAATGTTTTGGTATCCTGTAACTTCTCTATGATTTTGGAAGGTACATGTCACCGCTCTCCATTAATCTTAGTGGTAAATTCTTTCTTTGGATTATATAATTCATAAATTTCTTAATACAGGGCCAAATTTAAATTTTGGCAAAATACAAGTGGGAAAATGTAGTTGGGGAAGATGTTGGGGGCTTAAAGGAAAACAAAAAAGTACCACAAGCGCACATGAGTCACGTCGTGGCCAAAGCAATCTGGCTGGGTCCCCAGCTTTAGAGACTAACTTATCACCTCCCGAGATGACGATATTTGAGAAAACGGCTACAGTTGTTAACTTCTTGATTAGGCAGGCACGTGACTCTTCTAAGAAACTAACCAGCGCCCCACGCGCTTGGGATTTTTATTTTTTCAACACAAAAATTAAACTATATAAATTTGTAGGCAAAATTATCAGTTTGTTCAGACTATCGAGCAAGAACAAATTTTTAGTTGCTGCATACTTTTAATTTTCGTCTGTCCTCTTGTAACATTTTCAACGGATTTTTTTTTCAATTTAAACCAAAACAAATTTTTATAAGACCAAAAAAGATTAATAGATCAACGACTTGTAATAAGCAAAACAAGCCACTACGAGTGTCACAAGAATATTTTGAGGCAATAAAATGTTAAGGTGTATAAAAGCTTGAATAAAATAGTAAATTTGCCATTGTCCTCGGTTTTAGACGACTACTCTTAACGAATGAACTTTCAAATAATTGATTCCATGATATTTGACAACTAATTTCATAATTTTTTTTCTTGTTCACCCAAAAAACGTCACACATTGCATGAAACATGTTTTCTTGGAGGTAATAAAGGTTTTCCACTAATTTATAAAGTAAAAAGTCTAAAGATATCAAAAGCAAATCACAATTGTAGCACTTGATTTTGATATCACAAACCTGTTAAAAGATTCTCTCACCAAATCGGGCCTAACTATGAAGTCTTTCGCTGCACACTTTCAATCTCTTTAGTATGAGTTAGATGCCATGTGTGATATCGTGGGATAGATCAAAGACAGAGACCAAGGTTACCTAGAAAGAGGCTGAGGAGTGACAGTCCTACGAGGGCGAGGGTGCAGAGCAAACACATATCGACGACTAATTGTCCAATGCCTAAGTTCAGAGTCAAGGTCCAACGTTAAATCAGGTTCTTTCTCTCTCTAGAATCCTTTAGCTTTGAAATTTTTGATAGAGAATGTAAAATTTGCAAACGAATTCTGTTCTTAAAGATGAAATCTCAAGTCCACTATTTGTTGGCAAATAAAGTGCAATGTCATCGAGTGACATGTGGCGCTCTATATCAGTGGCACTTTACTGAGGGAGCCACATGTACCGGTGTTTCAGTGATTGTCAGATTGCATATTTTGTTGGGATTTTCCCATATAGCTTCGCTTTCTCTAGCAAGGAAGACTAACTCACACAATGCCAACATGGCCAGAGAATGCCCTTGATCTAACAACAAGTCTTAAGACTTTTACTAATCCCCATAGCAGGTGTTAATTCAAAGGGCATCGGGGCAAAGTTTGCATGACAGTTTGGCCCACTACTGTCAAATTTTATGTGTTTACCTAATCCCGTCTTGGAGTGACTCAGAGTTTAGGATCCTGGAGGCATCCATGATCACCAATAACGTTAGTACGACAAGGCCATAGTTTCGACGTGCCTAGTGACACGCATATCACCGATGACAGATATAGCATGTCAAAAAATGAACCTATCCTGTTGCAAAAGCCATCATGCTAGAGCACTCTAAAGGGTGCCCGTTGAAATGCTATACGTTCCAGAGAATATTTCAAAGTATGTTCCACATCCAAGGTGAGACGAGCATGTTATGGTGAAGGATGGACCAACATCGGGGGCTTTGGCAATAGGATAAAGTGTCAGGGACATAACTACATAAGTGGCGTGACGCATAGGCACAGAGGGATGTGTGCCATGCCAGGGTGCTGCTGATCGAGGTGCAATCACTGTGTATTGTGTGGAGGCACATAACATGGAAACAATGCATGTGTGTAGCTAATGGAAGTAGTGCCATGGGCATGTAGTAGGAGAGGATGTTGAGGCCGGTTGTGCGTCATGATGGGTGCAGTGACAGGCATAATGTTGAGCACGTAATACTGAGATATACATCGCTTAGGTGTTGTAGTGTGGTAACATAACAATGGAGGTTATGAAGCAAGGAGGCCCCAAAAAATGGAGCGACCCCGGGTAAAGAGAAGACACAAAGGATGGGGGGACATAAGCTAACCCCTTAGAGGGGAAAGGCTAAGGTCGACCCCCTAAGGGGAAGGCCTTATGCTTCTCGCCCAACGTGGGGAAGAAGCTCGAGCCGCTGCTGCACCAAGGGGATGGCTTAGGGCTGGCCCCAGAGCCAAGCAATGCTTTGTCGGTTTTCTATCTAAGGGGGAGCATTGCTGATGCCAACACTCAAGACTAATTATTGGAGAAAAAAGGTGAGGCACGTGTCTTCAAGCGTGTGCTCCGGGTTAATCAGATTGGTGGTGTTGAACTTTGACCATTGAATGTTTAATGAAGTGTATCAAAATGTGAGACCTAGAAGCTGTCAAAGGGTGTGGCCAAGGCAGGTTAGCAACATTAATTAAGAATGAGGTTGTTTTTGGTGGTTTGGTGGAATGGTAATGGTATTGATGGTTTTTGTAAAGTGGTGTGTTGGGAAGTTGGAGTATGTGTTAATGTGTATGGTTGTGGTTGATGGATGTAGTGGTAGTTTTGAATATTTTGGGAGGGGAAAGCAGTTGTTGTGGTTGGGAGTATGTTTGGCAAAATGAATGGGTGGATTGGGTTTGGGTTAAATGGGTTTGAATAAAATGGGTGGCTGACCCATTTATTTGCTGGTTAACTAAATTAATTAACAAAATGGCTTGGTTTGACCTATTATCTCAAAATGGCTGATTAACTAGAAAGCCTCAAGTACAACTCAACTGTCCTCCACCCACACCCACACCCACACCCAACCACCATCACCACCACGACTAACAACCACCACCACGACCCAATAGCCACCAAGACCCAACGATGTCGTCACTACAAATGACCTTTACACCTTAACCACCGAGCACCGCCTCGAGCTGAAGGTATTTGAAGCCATCAAATCAGACCAAGAACTTACATTTTGCCTCCGGCTCTAGGAACCATCGATGCCTCAGGCTCCCTCCATCCCTTCACCTCTGCCCTTCCTCGACCCCCAACCCCCCAAATGATATTCTTCCGCACTCTGCAAACCTCTAAGCCTTAGAACTTTACCTTGAACAGCACCTTAAAGAATGCACCCTTAGCTAGTCTAAAACGAGGCAAATGTGCGATGACTTAGCCCGGCTAATCCATGACCAACACGTGGTGCGTGTGATCCAAGGGATGGCCGCTAACGACTAGAAGGAGTGCAGCGACAAATTTGAGAGGTCGTATAACGAGGGAAGCTCGAGGAGTTTGAGTTACAAGCTACAACAGTTCAGACATGTTTCTTTTGGGGATGGGATAGAGTAGTCCATCCATACTTTTTTTGATGTAATAATTGTGCCCATGTGTGTCCCTGGGCGAGAGAAAGACTGTGTTTTAGGTTAAATGGGCACCCAATTTTACCCACTTAAACTCACGGGTAATTGGGTTGCCAAATAAATGACCCATTTAAGACTCAATTCTTAAATAAGTGAATTTGGGTGAGTTTTAAGTGAATGAATCTGAGTGGATAAATGAGTTTGGATCTTAATTGTCATCCCTAGTTGGGAGTGATGGCGTTTGAGTTGGTGATAAAATGCCGTTTGTTATAAGCTTGGTGTGATATGCACTCAGATTCGTTCACTTAAAACTCACCCAATTTATGGTGTGATATGCATATTTGGAAATAAATGCAATGTAAGTGATCGTCTTGCTACCCAATTATAGTTAAACCATTACAGTCAATGACAAAAGGATCATGTTGACAGACATTTGATACTTGAAGGATAAAAAATGGATAAAACAATTTTTTTTGGGTGGTAAATAAAAGAATTGCATTGATAATAAAACTTACACAATTTTGTCAGTTGCCCAAAGGCAAAACACTAAGTAGTAGGTCACGATATTCCCGTGACTCTGATTTGATAAATGACCACAAATGTCAAACTAACAACAAGCTATCTTATCAGGTCTCAGACACATTATATTAAGTTAAAGTAGAGCATATCATACACTTTACCTTAAATTAAATAACCTGTCAATTCCTAAATGTTTACAATAATACTAGATACCGATTCATCCAAATATCAATTATCACAACCAGAGGAGATACCCTTAACCCTTTGGCCTCCGCATAAGACAAAAGTAAACTCAACTTATGTAATCCCAACATAAAAAAAAAAACCTTAGGTTCTTCGTCACTGCAAGTTCCACGATCTGCTTTTGCCACTTCTATTTACCATCCAAACATTGCTGCTAAAAAGAAACAATATGAGCAAGCATACATAGGGGACCAAACGTTATATCAAAAGTTTCAAGCATCCCCCCTCCCCAGCCCAGCCCTCTTTACCCGTACTGAATAACTTCACATCCCCTCCCCCCTCCCCGGGCCCTGTCAGAGTTTTCAAACCCTCAGGTCTATCCCCGCACCCCCAAAGGCGCAACGACTAACATATTACAACAAATCTAATAATTAGAATATAGGAAGAACTGAGAACCTCAGCTTGCAATTGATCCAATTATTGCCCCAAAATGCCTAGATCACACATCAAAACAAACACAAATACGGGGCGAAGCGCGGCAGTGGTATGAATAAAAAGAAGGGACTACAAAGAAAACTAGAAATGCAAGAAGTGCAGCAGAAGAGGACCTCTGCCGCTAAATCAACCTGTCTCTGACTAGGCTTCTTGCCACCACTTACGAAATTCCAACCATCAGTAGATCGGAGAGATCTAATAAATCTAATAGATTACATGGATCTATTCTGACTAGATCCGGTGAGATCAGAACACGGATGCAAATCACATAGAAATGGGGAGATAGAGCCGAAAACCGAGACACCACGGTCAAACTTCCTCTCCGCCGACGGCCAAGCATGGTCTTCTCCTTACTAAAAAGAAAAATAAGAATTTGACTAACAAAGGATTAGATCTACAATTGAAAGACACCAGAGATTGGCTTACACACGGTGGGGCGGCTGCGGGAGGCGGCGCTGAGCTGTGTGTTTATAGACAGAAGTGGGATAGTTTTAGGTTAGATACGCTGAAAAATTATGTATATGCAAAGGATGTTGTGGGAGGTGTCCCAAGCAATAGCAGTGGCAGAGTCAGAACTGATGTATAAGGTCGGAACCACAGTTTTGATGGTTCCTTAATAGGTCCCATCCAAAAGAGTCAAAGATAAATAAGCTTATAATTATAATGTTGCTATGAAAAATAAAAACCTATTTTTTATGCTTGAACTCTACTTTGGACATTAAAGTAAATAAAGTATCCCTAAAAGAACGAAAGATTTACTATAAATAGTGACAAAAGTGGAAACGATTCAAGTGTTAGAATTTAAAAGCGCGGCAAAAGTGAAAGCAATTAAAGTGTTAAAATTTCTCTTATGGTATTTAATGCCAAGGAAAGTGGGTTCATACTTACGTGGAGGTGCCATAAAGGCTGCAGTTCGAGTCAGCTTCCAATTATGCAAAGTGAGAGACAGTGAGGGCGGAGTAAGTGCAGAGAGCAAGGCTCCCCAGACAAGCCACGAGGGATGGCAGTGCTGCGCAGACAAGGCGAAGACGAATAGGGCTGGCAACCAACAATCCAAACTAGGGTCAGCGTCAGGGGTGCAGCGTCAAGGATCCGCTGTCAGGGGTGCAAAGATGTTTCTTTCTCTAGAATTTTAGAGAGAATAGGTTTGAGAGAGAGTGAAAATGTCAAATGAGAGAATTCTGTTGAAAATGAAATCCAAGGTCCCCTATTTATAGGGAAAAGTGTGCCGGTGTCATCAGCTGACACGTGTCACCCCTAGAGAGTGACACGTCACCAGGGGGTCCACATATATCGGTTCTCTGTCAGACTACCGGTTCTCAATTTCGCACTGCCTTACCCCACAAAACATCTCTCTACCTGTCTGAGAAGACTGAAGACACAGTGACGGCATGATCAGAGTAAGCCCGTTGCCCCAGCCACCGGTCCAAGCCCTTACTGAATCCCACAAGGTGCGTCGAGAGACGCGTAGATAACCTGAAAGTGGCGAGGGTTGCCCCTGTGACCAATTGCCAGGTGGACTAGGCGTTATGCCCTTCAAAAACCTGTTCCAGTCCCGGAGTGACTCGAGGGTCATCGTCCTGGGGGCGCCGATGATCACCAGTAACGTGAGTGGACATGGTCACTCAATGCCTAGTGTCATGCAAGTCACCCCACACGGCGATAGCTTTGTGGTAACGAGCTTATCCCGCTGCGAAGGGTCCTCGTGCCAGAGCACTATGAATGGAGCCCTTCGAAATGAAGACGGTGATGGCTTCTGTGGTAGCGAGCCCATCCCACTGTGAGGGGTTCTTATGCCGGAGCACTATGAGTGGAGCCCCCCGAAATGAAGGCGGTGATAGCTTTGTGGTAACTAGCCTATCCTGCTGTGAGGGGTCCTCATGCCGACGCACTACGAGCAGAGCCTCCCTGAATGAAGGTGGCGATAGCTTTGTGTTAATGAGCCTATCCTGCTGCGAGGGGTCCTTACCCGGAACTAGTCGATGGAGTAGATAATTTCCTTGTTAAATAAGGAAACACCCCTCCCCAAGCAGTTCATTGCACACGGCTTAAAAAAGGTCTAACGGGTAAGCTACATAAGCAGTATATTGATTTTCCTCTCTAGCAACGGGCTCAATCTAGTAGCATTGCCCTCGTAATGAGGAATGTGATCTGCTCACGAGGGTAATGAAATTATTTGCGAGGCTTGTAAATGGAGTCTTTGTGCCGGAACACTACGAGCGGAGCCCCCTCTAGAATGAAGATGGCGATGCCTTCTGCGGTAACGAGCCCATCTCGCTGCGAGGGGTCCTTATGCCGGAGCACTGTGAATGGAGCCCCCCAAAATATTGCACACTTCAGACAGTGGGTCAGAGCATGTCCCACGTCCATGGCGAGGGTGCATGGTGTGGTGAATGAGTATGGTGCCCGGGAGCCTGTAACATGATTGTGGAGCATGAGCGCGGCGACGACCTCCGCGAGACAATACTTGGTGCTGAGGGCACATGTCATGGAAGTGGTGCATGAGCGTGGTCATGGCGCCGGGGGCACTATAGTGTGATAGAGAGCCAGGGGCATGGCTGTATCAGTAGTGCGGTGCATGGGCACAGTAGAGTGTCAAAAATGGCGCGCAGGCGCGGCGACGACAGTCACAAGACAATACCTGGTGCCGGGGGCACATGTCATGGAAGTGGCGCATGGGCGCGATCATGGTGCCGGGGGCACTGTAGTGTGACAGAGAGCCTGGGGGCACAGCTGTATCAACGGTGCGGCGCATGGGTGCGACGGAGTGTCGAAAATGATGCGTGGGCGCGGGCAACAGTCATTGTGGCGACGGCGTACGGACAACAACGGGCGTTGTATGATCACGATGATGAGTGACCATTGTAGATCGTAGTGCATGAATGAGAAGTAAAAGGGAGCGTCAGCAGTCCCCCGTGACTAGGGTGGCCGACCCCTTTCTGCAGAGGTGGCCGACCCCCCTCCCCCCTTTTTAGGGAGGTGGCCGACCCCCTCTTTAAGGAGGTGGTCGACCCCCCTTTAAAGGGAGTGGCCGACCCCCTATTTGAGGAGGTGGCCGACCCCCCCTTTAAAGGGAATGGCCGATCCCCGCTTTAAGGAGGTGGCCGATCCCCCTTAAGGGGGGAGGAGCGCTAACTCCAAATTTGCATACGTCGCTGCGTTGGCGACAAAAATAATTTTAGTAAGTGCACGTGACTTGAGCGTGCGCATTTTGACCGGTCGACAGCGTTGAAAAGTTGACTGTTGAATATGTGACGTGTCGTGCAAAAATGGGACTCCTGGTGGGCTCTTGGGTGTGACCAGAATAGGTTGGGAACAATATTTAATAGGAGTAACTTTTATTTTTTTAGACATAGAACAATGACTTCAAAAACATGTTTTAAAATTTTTAATTCACAAAGGAGCACCAAAGTAATAGAACCATACATATAAGAGCCATTATACCAAAGATAACTTCTTCGCAAAGAGTGGGTGTGGGCACTTGCCCACTGTGCTCCCCCTTCCCTCCACCACTACAAATAGGATAAAGTTTGGTTGCAATCGAAAACTACAAACTAGTATATATTAATAGTTTTAAAATATTTTACACCTTTATAAAAGTTTTTAACGATAATTTTCAACTGCACTTTTTTAATTTCACTAATCAAAATACGATAAATTTAGTCACAATCAATTAGTAGCAGACTCTTGATAACAAATCTTGTCAAAACTTCATTTTAGGTACCGTTTGAAAACCAATTTGTTTTTAGTTTTCTCTCCAATTTTGTAAACTTGAAAAAAAACGCGTTTCACACATAATTTTCGTTTTCTTTTCATCAGTTTTGAAAATTTGTTTTTAAAACATGTCTGTTTTTTAAAATTCCGATTTTAGAGTTTTGGATTTTCAGTTTTGATTTTGTTCTGAGACCACCACCAACCCCCACCGCCACAGCAATTGCCCATCGCCACTGGCCACCATAGGCCGCCGCCGCCGACCCTTGCCGCTTACCGGCCACTGCTACAAGTCCCCGCCGCCGCCGGCCCTTGCCGCTTGCAGGCCACCGCTATAAGTCCCCGCTTGCCACCGCCACGCCCCACCACTGCCACCGCAATCACTATTACACAAAAAATTCAAAATAAAAACAGAATAATCAAATACCTATTTGATTTTGATTTTGTAAAAGATAAATATTAAATTATTTTTAATTTTAAATTAAAAATTAAAAATCAAAACTGAAAATTATTTTAAACAGACCCTTCATTATCATAAAAATAATTACCAAAAGCCTTTCAAAAAAGAAAGAACCTTTCTACACAAGGTAGACATCTCGTAGGTGTCTGCTGGAATGCAGCGTAGATGGGAATCTAGCCTAGTGTCGTTTTTTGAAGTTAGTGGTTGTAGTTGCGGGATCAGCCGGCAAACCAGCCATACTGCAAATCAAGTTAGTAAAAAGAATTTGGTTCTGTGAATCCTTTCAGAAACTCTCAGAATCCAAGGGAAATATATTGTGTGCATTCTCAAACTTGAGATCAAATGAATTCTCTTCCAAAATTGTAATAACTCTTTATAACTTTATAATCCCAAATTAGTCTATATTTCCTTATTCTTTTTTAAGTTCCTGGAGCTATCATCACATTCATTACTTATTCACACCAGTATAAAGAAAAAAAAACAAGAGCAAATAATCTAATCTGAGAACAAAAGAAAGGAATATCCCCCCTCCCCCCCCCCCCCAAAAAAAAAAAAAAAAAAAGGAAAGGGGAAGAAGACGAATAACAAGGAATAGTTATGTGGTTAACTCACCAAGAGAAAGGTTGTGGCAGTAATGTGCATATGTTTCAGACTTTGCACTTTCTTCTGGCATGGATTCTGATACCCGCACAATCTTTTTTGGATAGATCGTCTATTTTGAAGAAATAAAAAGAATTATCAAAATTGATGAAAAAAATCGATGGAGTGTTGCATTATAGATGACGAAATATGGTAGCCGAAAGCATCGGCAGTTGATACTCTGACCTAGTAGCATGGGACAACTGTGACCCATTAATTGTTACCTTGATTTTGTTGACATCTGTACTATTATCAAGGGAGAACAAAAGTTAATTAAGGTCATTTTTCAAAAGTTTTCAACATTAAGTAAATAATAATCGCTCTATCCCATTACAATTTAAACTTCTTCTTATCCCTATTATTCTAACCAATCAATCAAAATATTCAACCGTCAATATTTTTACTCCATTTTTTAGAGCTTCTTCCCTCTTGGTCTCAATTCTAACTGATTTAACATTGAATGTATTGTTTATTATCTGAACGATTACATTTACATGTGTTTTTGTTAATCGACATGAAATGCATATGTGAACGATGCTAATATTAATATATTGTTATCTTACGGTGAGCATGGTTTGATTTCAATACCGAGGAACACAATAGGGGTATAACTATACCCTGTTGATGAGTTCTTTATCATGCCAACTGAATCTACACTTCTATGTTGGAAAAGCTTTTAAGAAGTACATTTGACTTTCATGCTACAAAAAGCTATATTTTTCAAAGTTGTTAAGGAAATGATAAGGATCCAGCCATATAGGGGGGACAGCTACAGAGACAAGTCAAACCACGATGCCCTGATATAGTTTTCCATTACTTTTTCCCTTTTTTGTGATTGTGTAGAGGGGTTAAAAATAGAGTTCTTTAAATAAAGTCCAAATTATAGCACTGGAGCTCATCAATAAAGCAATACTAGACATATTTATTTAGACTGTATGTTTAATGAGCTTGAGTTTTTCTCTCGACAAGCTATTGTCGATTCTCATTACCTCATACAATATTTTAAGATGATCCATGCAACTTTTACTTAGAAAGACATTGTGTTGGTAATAAAGATAAATGCCACCTCCAAATCTGCCCTCCTACATGCGTGGGAGATCGTTATTGCTACCAAAATCATGGTTGCTTTGCTCAAACTTTTTGAGCATGAGCATGCTTAAATAAAATCATTAAGATGTTTTTTTATACGTTGGTTTGTAATTAAAAAAGAAAGAAAGAAACAACGGGACACAGAGGTTATAGCTTATCGCTATGCACGAGAAAATTTTCGAGTATAACGACGATAGATATAATATGATGTAGCAGAAGAGTGAAATGCAACAAGATACGGAGTTGCCTGACAACAACATGAGATTAAGGTTTGGGCATACTCGTGCCGAAATTTCCATTCTACCTTATTCATACGAAGGGTTCGTTTGACAAATTTTTTTTTTTGTTTTTAGTTTTTAAAGAGCAGTTTAAATTTTTTTTTTTTACAAAAACAAGTGGGTGTTTGATAACTTTTTTTTTTGAGTTTTTTTTTTTGGTGTTTGGTAACCCTTTTTATTTTGACTTTTTTTTTTGGGTGGTTTGCGGTGGCGGTGGTGGTGGTGGGGCGTGGCGGTGGTGGTGGTGGGGCGTAGCGGTGGTCGACGGTGGTGGTGGCCGGCGGTGGCTGGTGGCTGCCGGAGGCCGGCGGCTGGAGGTGGCTGCCGGCAGTAGCCGGCCGCCGGAGGTGGCTGTCAGCGGTGGCTGCCGGCAGTGGTGGCCGGCGGCCGGAGGTGGCTGCCGGCGGTGGGAGGGTGTTGGTGGTGGTCTCCAAAAAAAAAAACCAAAATGAAAAAAAAAAACCAGTTTTTGGAGTTTTTTTTTTTTTACTCTGCAGTTTTAAAACTGATTTTTTAAATTGGAGAAGGAAAAAACAAATGGTTACCAAACACACTTTTTTTTTCCAGTTTCCAAAACTGAAAAAAAGCTGATTCAAACGTGGCCGAAAACTATGGCAATTCTTTTTAGCAGCAGGTGACAAGGATAATAGAATAGTTAGACAGAGAGCCTATTCTTCTTCACTTGAAGAACCTATAAATTTCTTATCATCTTCTCATGTGATCTGTTGGTTATCCCTGTTACATTCAAGTGTTTTTTTTTTCCTTTTCTTTTCATTACGTACCGTCATTACAAGGGAAGCAAAAGAGTTTTTCGTAGAGATTTGGATGATATGAGCTGCCAAAATAAACGAATTGCAAATCAACATATAGATTAACAGCATGTTCCAAATATTTCCCGTGGCCAAGCACGTGGGAAGATGCATCAAAGTTTGTAGAAATCAGAAAAGCGATTGCATATACGAGATTTCAGTAGCTTAAATAATGTCTTGACTGCCAGAAAAAGAAAAAAGAAGCTTTGCAAAGGCTGAAAGGGAAACATGGGTGTTATTTTATTTGCATTGGATCCTTCACCGAAGTGGTATATATGAATACCACCACCACCACCACCTCCTCCTCCTTCTCTCTCTTTCTCCCTTTCGCTCTCATACTGATGAACATTAGGAAAGCTAGAATCCAACCATGTCATGCCTAAATAAATTTTGAATAGTTGGTGAGATGATGATTATATCATCTTGCCACGCCAAATTCTATATATCTTTCCTCTGCGTGATATCGCAATCCCTTAGCGTTTAGGGAGTTCATGTGTTCTTGTTCTTCTTCTTGCTGTCCGTTCGCTATAGCCCATCTTTTTATTCCTTAAATCTTGCACATACCTTTTACCCACCCATCTGACAAGAATTCCACTCGTTTCTCCGTTCATGGACATCCCTAATTCCGTGTTTCCACTCTCTCTGAAAAAGATAAACTCCATTGAAAGCCATCCCATGCAGACAAAGCCAATGTCATCAGTAGAATTTCAAGGACAAGAGCAAGAAGCAGTACGGCGTCGACAAGAAGATCAAGAAGAAGGAATGGAAGTCAGACTCTCATCTCCAGGGGAACCCATGAAAGTCAACGAAGAGGAGGAGGAGGAGGAAGATGGGTTCAAGACTCCGACTTCATTGGATCACAAAATACCATTGATCTTCCCAAAGGTCCCGAGAAAACCCAAGTACTCAATTCCAGTGGCAAAGCGAAAAGCGCGCAGAAGAATCCAACTTGACATCTCAGCAGAGGAGATTGAATCTTTCTTCCCTCCGGCACAGCTTTCTCTCAAGGATTGCGGTGGCAAGATCAAGAAGATCAGGAAAGCGAACATGGTCAAGAAATTAGTATGATGTTGCTGTCTAAGTTATTTTTCTGATTTTCTGAAGCAAATTAGTAAGGTACATTGTATGACAACAGGGTTGTCAGTAGTAACTAATGCCAGTTCTTCTATCACTAGGGTTATTCCTTTCTTTTCTTCTGGATGAACTTTTGTTGTAAGGGCACTGATGCTTTTGCCTAAGTCTCAGATCTGGTTCTGTCACCCAAAGGTGCAACAGATCATGCCAGAAGTACAAGTTAATGTAGTTGAAGAAATTGACATAACATTGGTGTTTTTATGGCTGTCACCCAAAGCAGATTTTGTTAATTTTCTTTTGCTTGGAGCTAGAAAGGGGCTTGATCGAATCCAATGTATACATCTACTTGAACTTGAAAGACTTGTACAAGTTCTTACTCATGATAGTACTGAATCATTAGTTGAGTAATTACCAGGGTTATGAAGAAACTTTGGCAAGTGCTCTTTGACAAATTAAAGGGGTCTGGTTGCGTGATGATTTGGTTACAGATGTTCTGTTGACTTTGGTGAATGCATGTGATTTGATAGTAATATTAGAACTGCAGTTCTATTTTGACCATATAGTGAAAATGAGCGCATCATTTGTTGAGCTCCTATAACGCATCAAACTTTTCTTAGGTCTTGGTGTTATCTTAGTTTTCAAAATACAAATTTTTTCTTAGGAACAATAATAAATTTAATTGTAATTGCACCGATATGAATTAAACAGAGCTTCAACCAAGTATCAAGGTTACGAAACTACAAGTGCAACAGATCAAACTAGACAAATATTGACAATTTTAGACAATTACGCATCTATCTACTTCTCATATGAAAAAGGATAATGGCCAAATGCGAAATTGTGCACATGATGCAGTATTGCAGTTAGGTGACGATAACAAATGCGATAGACCGACAACTCGATCGAATCGTACGATCAATTTATGCACAAATTAATTTATGCACAATTTATGCATGAATCCGGTGTACCCTCACTCACACTCCAAAAAGAACTCGAGTTACCTCATCCGAATTACAAGTGTGCTTGTGCGTGTATTTGGGCACTGAAATCAATATGGCATTGACTTAAAAAGCGTAACGGGTATCACAGAAACTGGGTTGAATTGACTTTCCGAACATGCAAACATCCTTTCTGGGTTATATTACCAAAATAGGGGGATATTCTTCCCATTCCCTTTAATCCCCATCCAACAGTAACCAAAGAGTACTGTCCCGAATTTCAAGGTAAGGCATGCCTAATTATTAGAATAATTAGTATTATTTTCTGAAATGGCTTTGCCATCCACGTCGCCATGTCACTTTTACCACCGCATGAGACAACTAATCACAATAAATTAGTGCTAATTAATTCCCGGGGCTTCAGATAAGTTAATCAATCCAGTGGCGGCTTTTGGTCACTTGTTCTATTTATTAACGTTTTCCGGTTCAAATTGTGGAGAGGAGGAGCGTCGCATGGCCGGCTGACGTGATGGGTTCACGCTGATCTTGACGGACCGGAGGTTGGCTGAGGGAGGCCAGCATCCGCCGTTTGGTAGCGAGTAAACGGACATCCACTGACCCGACGGTCCACGTTAATTGACGGACGCGAGTTTAGCTGCTGCTAAGGTAGAGTTGTCAAACGGGCCGGGCGGCCCGCGGCCCGGCCCGAAAAAGTCCGCCCCGGCCCGGCCCTTTCATGAACAGGGCTGGCCCGGAGGAATTGGGCTTAGGGCCTGGGCTTGGACCA
The DNA here is from genome assembly GCA_033070095.1 of Escallonia herrerae. Taxonomy (NCBI): domain Eukaryota; kingdom Viridiplantae; phylum Streptophyta; class Magnoliopsida; order Escalloniales; family Escalloniaceae; genus Escallonia; species Escallonia herrerae. The sequence goes on from JAVXUP010002724.1 coordinate 60,514, forward strand.
GGCCGAAAAAATCTGGGGAAAAGCCCGGGTCTGGCCCGGCCCGGTTCTGGGCCCGGTTCCGGCCCCACCTGTTTGAATTTTTTGTTTTTCCCCCCTTTCACTCCCCCTTTTCCTCCAACGGATATATTTCCCCAAAATTTCACTTTTACCCCCCAACAGCAATATAACGGCTAGTTTGGGGGGTATTTTAGTCTAACTTAATTTTTTCAACTCCTTTAAAGGTTTTTACACTCTTACCCTCCCCAACAACTATAAACGGATAGTTTTTAGGGGTATTTTGGTCTTTTGTGAAGTTTCTAAAATCTATAAATTCACACCATTTCTCTCTAATTTTTCACACCAATCTTCTTACTCTCTCTTATCTAAACATTCTATATTTCTACAAGCTTTGCTACTATTTTCCTCTCCAATTACTACTCTTGCTAATTACTACTAGTATTTACTAATTAATACTCTTGTTTATTAATTACTACTCTTGCTAAATTCTAATTACTAACTACTACTCTTATTAATTTGTTACTCTCTAATTCTTTTGTCTAGTAATTAGTAATTAGTGAATTTTTATTTATTAATTACTATTACTAAATGCTTTTTAATTACTAACTCTCTCCAATTTCAAATTATCCTCAGTGATTAATATTTGTTACTCGTTCATTCTTTTAATTGTTATTTCTTATTACTACTCTTATACTTGTGTATTTAGTTACTCTTACGAATTTTGATTTCCAATCTAGTAAAAAAGTTTAGCGTGAAATATGGCTGGATTATTGAAGAAACTGAGGCGTGGATCATCATCACGAAAAACATCATCATCATCGCAAGCACAAGCGCCAGCGCCACGGCCATCACAAACACCAATCCAAGCACCAACACAACCATTCGTTCCTGGACGAATGAGTACAGGCTGTATGATAGATACCCAAGCCAATTGGGAGTTCAATCAAAACATTCCAGATTTTGAATACACGCCTGATGAAGACCCCCCGCATTATAGTCAAGGACGCAGCTCGGTTGGCGAAGCTACTACTCCGTGGCATAATCTCAACCCTATGCCTGGTCATGATGAAGAAGGGCCGAGCAATGCCTCCGGTAATGAGCCAGAAGTCCAAAAGGGGAAAAAAAAGAAAGCCGAGTGTTGGAATCATTTCGATGTAGTTACGGTGGACGGCATCCGAAAAGCTCGATGTAAGTACTGCGCTAAATTATTTTCGTCTGGTAGTGGTAATGGACATCTTAACAGGCATTACCCTCAGTGTGCACCTCGACAAGGCCACGTCGAACCTACCCAAACGCAGTTATCTTTTGACGGTAAGTTATTTGTTTATAATCAGCGAGAGCAAAGAGACGGTCTCGCTGAATTTGTTATTCACGATGAACAAGCCTTTTCTTTTGCCGATAATCCTAAGCACTCTAGATATATGAACACATACGTTCAACCTTTGTACAAAAAGGTTCATAGAAACACAACTAGATCCGATGCACTCCGACAGTACAATGCTGCTAAAGCACGCCTTATCGATTATTTCGATAAATTTGACGGTAAAGTTAGTCTTACTTCTGATATTTGGCAATCTCCATTTACTTTTGTTAGTTATTCTTGTGTGACCGCTCATTGGATTGATGCAGATTGGGTTATGCACAAGAGAATCATCGCTTTCGAGCTCTTTCCTTTTCCGCATGATGGAATGAACATTGCTACTCTTATATTAAAAGCATGTACCACATTTAAATTAAAGGATAAGATTATGAGTATTAGTTTTGATAATGCTTCTAACAATACAGCTGCTGTTGATGCTTTAAAGGAGAGCCTCAAACCTGTACTTTCTGGTAAATTATTTCATGTTCGTTGTGTTTGTCATATAATTAATTTAATTGTTCAAGATGGTTTAGCTGCTGCAGGAGATATTCTTGTCAAAATGAGGGGTATGACAGCGTATGTTAATAGCTCGAGTCCGAGAACACAACAATTTAAAACGTTGTGTGTTGAATATAATATGCCTCGCAGGAGAGCAGTTACAGATGTGGTCCACAGGTGGAACTCTACATACCATATGCTTTTACACATTCTGGCATACCGAGAAGTCTATACGCATTTTCTACTAACCCAGTTCCCAGCCGGCTTGCCAACTCAAGAGGAATGGCAGATGGCCACATACCTAGCTGAATTTTTGGAGGTATTCTACACGTCTACCAATTTATTGTCTGGTACGTACTATCCCACCTCTCCTCTCGCTGTAATAGAAATTCTCAAGATGGCTACAATGTTAACAAAATGGAGATATATAGGACCCTTTAGGGAAATAGTAAAAGTGATGGATAAAAAGTTTAATAAATATTGGAGTAACTGCCTGTTATTTTTGCTGTGGCTACTTGTTTAGATCCTAGGTTAAAGTTGCATGGCGTGAACGCCTCGATACAAGAGATATCGAAATTAATGTGCTACACAGCAGAGGAGACAACCGCACTCACAGCAAAAGTGAGCAAGAGGTTTGAGGAATTGTTCAACCTCTATCGTAATTCTGCTGACGTGCGCGGGCGAGCTACATCATCCACTGTTGAGAGGTATTATGCGCCATACCTTAAGGGCTTTGAACATCTAGTAGCAAGACAACTACCAGGTGAAGGTACTTCTAATTCGGCAGGTTCGTCTACTTTTTCCTCTTTTAATGAGATTGGTGTATATGCAAATACTGATCATTATTCTGATTTATCAATGCAAGAACAGGTTAATTTTAATTTGTTAAATTTTTGGAAACAAAATCAAAACATGTATAAAACTTTATCCCAAATTGCACGGGATGTACTGCCAGTGCAAGCCTCCACGGTTGCTTCAGAGTCGGCATTTTCAGCCAGCGGGAGGGTTTTGGATGACAGGAGGAGTCGTCTTAACCCCGAGTCGCTCGAGCTATGTGTATGTTGGAAGGATTATCTTGATGCGAAATACCGCGAGCAAGATAAACCGATTGATGATAGGAAGAGCAGTGACTCGGATATTGAAGTACTTCCGGATGATTAGGTAATTTCTTTTTATTTTCCTTCTCTTAAGTTTTAAGAATAAATTTTTTCACAAAATATACTTTTTTTCCATATATATAAAATAAATTTTTACAAGCAAGATATATATTTTTTCGTATATATAAAAAAATAGGTAACTTCGCCTGTTTGTTTACAAGCAGCCGGTCTCAAGCCCGGATAAAAGGAGGAGGGCCTATGAACACATTTATTTTTCTATACTTATTACTAAAGATCGTCTCGGGAATTAACATGTATCAATCCCGGGTTTTCGGCCAATTAGTTTGAAGTAAAATATCAAATAGTAGAAACAGTCTCTCTTAAATAGTAATAATTGTTATGTGTTCAAATTTTATTAATAAAGATCACCAAGAAGAGTAAGAAAAGATTTAACATATATCAAAAAATAAAATGAGAGACAAATAAATATATCTATACATACATACATATATATGAATATTACATATAATGAAATAAAATGATAAAAATTAGATTTGTCAAAATTTGAAAATTGGACATGCCTAAAGATGAAATTTAAAATTGAATAACAAGAAAATTTAAAAAAAAATTAAAAAAGGGCCCGGACCGGCCCAAGCCCGGCCCTAGAAATTGGGCCTAGGGCCAGGGCCTGGACCGGGCCTAGAATTTCTCCTCAGCCGGCCTGGCCTGGCCCGGCCCGGCCCGGATGGCAGCCTCCTTGGCCCGGCCCCGGCCGGGTTTCGCTTCAAGCCCGATGGACCCGGGCCGGGCGGCCCAAGCCCGGCCCGTTTGACATCTCTATGCTAAGGTGCCGTTTAACCACATCTTCTTCGGACATCTGAATTAACAGAAAAATGACACATATTTTGGTTTTAACTGCTATTATTATTTTTCAGACTTTCACAATCAGTAGGAACATTCCTTATTTTCTAGCCAAAAACCAGGAACATTAAAAGGAAAAATGGTGTCGCTGTTCAGGGGACAAGCTTGTGCTGCTTGATGAGGTCTAGGCACACAAAGTCACATATACAGTGGTTTTTATTTATTTTGTTACACTCGATTTGGTTACTAATATTTTTTGTTTTCATTTATATGATTTATATTTTTAAAGATGCTCTTTTAAAAAAAACTCAGAAACATGTATTTATTTGTTCGGTTACCACTTTTAGAATTGCTTCATTGTGAAATTTAGTATAGAAATAATTAATTTGGAAACTCCTCGTTATTGTATATGAGTACCATTTTCGACACATTTGATTCATTAGTCAAAATGAGTGTGTAGACAACCCATTTTTTAAAACTTGTTTCCTATAAGCTTTATTTGTACTGCGTATATTTGAGATCTTATTTGAATTTTTTGAGAAAAAATTAGCTAGCCCAATTTAGGTGGTCTAATCCAGTTAGCTTGGGTTTAACACAAGATATGAGGTCTAGTACTTGGTTTTCATTAGGTTTAATTGTATAACGAAATCATAATTGTCACATGTCGTTTATCGGAATCGTTGGTCTTTTCCCTCTAGTTAGTTTATAGATATATTCGTTGAGTGAGGAGAACCTTTTGTGTTTCGATGAAACACAGCCGATAAATCAATTAACATAAATGAACAGGACTGAAATAAACCGGCCAATAAGGTCAATTTGAACTTTGCAGCCTATTTTATTCTATTTTAGTTTTCTCTCTTAGAGGCAATAACGACAACCAAGTGGTCTCCTTGTCTGCTCCCAGACATCTATAAAAGGCCTCAGTCAGTTGGAAAGAGAGATTCCTCCCTCCCAACGAAAGCCCCCAATTTTTGCGAGAGCTAGATTAGAAAGAAAGAGAAGTAGATTAAAATTTTATTGGTGTTTACCAGCCATGCATCACGTCGCATCGTGGATAACTCAGAGTTGAAGATCAGACACTCAAAGCCAAGAGGTACAATTCCTCATCGCGCTTTTACATCTTTTACGTTATATTAGTATATTCCTTTCCCGTGACCGAGGTTTTCGTAAAGAAATTGAATAATAGTCTCTATGCCTATCTCTAGAAGAAGTTGGCTAGGATTAGAATCCTTAGAATTTTAATAGATATTAGGATTTGACTTCTGTCTCCGTTTCTGAATAGTGTTGTCAAAGGGCCGGGCTTGGGCCGGCCCAGCCCAAGCCCATCGGGCCTGCTGTGGGGCCGGGCCGGGGCCGGGCCAGTAGGGCTGCCAACCGGGCCGGGCCGGGCCGGGCCTGCCGAAGGCAAACCTAGGCCCAGTCCAGGCCCTGGCCCTAGGCCCAATAGCTAGGGCCGGGCTTGGGCCGGGCCCGGGCCCTTTTTTTTTTTTTCTTCTTGTTATTCAATTTTAAATTTCATCTCTAGGCAATATTCACAATTTAACGAACCTAATCTTTATCCTTTTATTTCATTATAAGTAATATACATATATATGTATGTATGTATATACATATTTATTTGTTAGCCATTATATTTTTTATTATATGTTAAACATTTTCATACTCTTCTTGGTGAGCTTTATTAATAAAATCTTAACACATAAAAATTTATATAGAAAAATAATAAATGTATTCATAGGCCCTCCTCCTTTTATCCGGGCTTGGGACCGGCTGCTTGTAAACAAACAGGCGAAGTTACCTATTTTTTTATATATACGAAAAAATATATATCTTGCTTGTAAAAATTTATTTTATATATATGGAAAAAAAGTATATTTTGTGAAAAAATTTATTCTTAAAATTCTAACAATCAAAATAATAATGCATGTCTATCCAAAATATCAGCAATCAAAGATCAAGAAATCTGCAACGTCAACCAAAAGGATCAAAAGAGGAAAATAAAAACAAATTACCTAATCATCCAGAAGTACTTCAATATCCGAGTCACTGCTCTTCCTATCATCAATCGGTTTATCTTGCTCGCGGTATTTCGCATCAAGATAATCCTTCCAACATACACATAGCTCGAGCGACTCGGGGTTAAGACGACTCCTCCTGTCATCCAAAACCCTCCCGCTGGCTGAAAATGCCGACTCTGAAGCAACCGTGGAGGCTTGCACTGGCAGTACATCCCGTGCAATTTGGGATAAAGTTTTATACATGTTTTGATTTTGTTTCCAAAAATTTAACAAATTAAAATTAACCTGTTCTTGCCTTGATAAATCAGAATAATGATCAGTATTTGCATATACACCAATCTCATTAAAAGAGGAAAAAGTATACGAACCTGCCGAATTAGAAGTACCTTCACCTGGTAGTTGTCTTGCTACTAGATGTTCAAAGCCCTGAAGGTATGGCGCATAATACCTCTCAACAGTGGATGATGATGTAGCTCGCCCGCGCACGTCAGCAGAATTACGATAGACGTTGAACAAGTCCTCAAACCTCTTGCTCACTTTTGCTGTGAATGCGGTTGTCTCCTCTGCTGTGTAGCACATTAATTTCGATATCTCTTGTATCGAGGCGTTCACGCCATGCAACTTTAACCTAGGATCTAAACAAGTAGCCACAGTAAAAATAGCAGGCAGTTTACTCCAATATTTATTAAATTTTTGATCCATCACTTTTACTATTTCCTTAAAGGGTCCTATATATCTCCATTTTGTTAACATTGTAGCCATCTTCAGAATTTCTATTACAGCGAGAGGAGAGGTGGGATAGTACGTACCAGACAATAAATTGGTAGACGTGTAGAATACCTCCAAAAATTCAGCTAGGTATGTGGCCATCTGCCATTCCTCTTGAGTTGGCAAGCCGGCTGGGAACTGGGTTAGTAGAAAATGCGTATAGACTTCTCGGTATGCCAGAATGTGTAAAAGCATGTGGTATGTAGAGTTCCACCTGTGGACCACATCTGTAACTGCTCTCCTGCGAGGCATATTATATTGAACACACAACGTTTTAAATTGTTGTGTTCTCGGACTCGAGCTATTAACATACGCTGTCATACCCCTCATTTTGAGAAGAATATCTCCTGCAGCAGCTAAACCATCTTGAACAATTAAATTAATAATGTGACAAACACAGCGAACATGAAATAATTCACCATTAAGTACAGGTTGAAGCGTCTCCTTTAAAGCTGCAACAGCAACTTTATTATTAGAAGCATTATCAAAACTAACACTCATAATCTTATCCTTAATTTTAAATGTGGTGCATGCTTTTAATATAAGAATAGCAATGTTCATTCCATCGTGCGGATAAGGGAAGTGCTCGAAAGCGATGATTCTCTTGTGCATAACCCAATCTACATCAATCCAATGAGCGGTCACACAAGAATAACTAACAAAAGTATAAGGAGATTGCCAAATATCAGAAGTAAGACTAACTTTACCTTCAAATTTATCGAAATAATCGATAAGGCGTGCTTTAGCAGCATTGTACTGTCGGAGTGCATCGGATCTAGTTGTGTTTCTATGAACCTTTTTGTACAAAGGTTGAACGTATGTGTTCATATATCTAGAGTGCTTAGGATTATCGGCAAAAGAAAAGGCTTGTTCATCATGAATAACAAATTCAGCGAGACCGTCTCTTTGCTCTCGCTGATTATAAACAAATAACTTACCGTCAAAAGATAACTGCGTTTGGGTAGGTTCGACGTGGCCTTGTCGAGGTGCACACAGAGGGTAATGCCTGTTAAGATGTCCATTACCACTACCAGACGAAAATAATTTAGCGCAGTACTTACATCGAGCTTTTCGGATGCCGTCCACCATAACTACATCGAAATGATTCCAACACTCGGCTTTCTTTTTTTTCCCCTTTTGGACTTCTGGCTCATTACCGGAGGCATTGCTCGGCCCTTCTTCATCATGACCAGGCATAGGGTTGAGATTATGCCACGGAGTAGTAGCTTCGCCAACCGAGCTGCGTCCTTGACTATAATGCGGGGGGTCTTCATCAGGCGTGTATTCAAAATGTGGAATGTTTTGATTGAACTCCCAATTGGCTTGGGTATCTATCATACAGCCTGTACTCATTCGTCCAGGAACGAATGGTTGTGTTGGTGCTTGGATTGGTGTTTGTGATGGCCGTGGCGCTGGCGCTTGTGCTGGTGGTGGTGCTTGCGATGATGATGATGTTTTTCGTGATGACGATGCACGCCTCATTTTCTTCAATAATCCAGCCATATTTCGAGCTAAACTTTGTAAGAGTAACTAAATACACAAGTATAAGAGTAGTAATAAGAAATAACAATTAAAAGAATGAACGAATAACAAATATTAGAGAGTTAGTAATTAAAAAGAATTTAGCAAGACTAGTAATTAATAAACAAGAGTACTAATTAGTAAATACTAGTAGTAATTAGCAAGAGTAGTAATTGGAGAGGAAAATAGTAGCAAAGCTTGTAGAAATATAGAATGTTTAGGTAAGAGAGAGTAAGAAGATTGGTGTGAAAAATTAGAGAGAAATGGTGTGAATTTATAGATTTTAGAAACTTCACAAAAGACCAAAATACCCCTACAAACTATCCGTTTATAGTTGTTGGGGAGGGTAAGAGTGTAAAGGAGTTGAAAAATATAGGTTAGACTAAAATACCCCCCAAACTAGCCGTTATATTGCTGTTGGGGGGGTAAAAGTGGAATTTTGGAAAAGGGGTGGAAGAAAGGGGGGAAAAACAAAAAAATTCAAACATGTGGGGCCGCAGACCGGGCCAGACCCGGGCCGCATACCGGGCCAGATCCGGGCCGCAGACCGGGCAGCAAACCGGGCCAGACCCGGGCCGACTTCGGGCCGGGCCAAACCCGTTTCCGGGCCGGGCCGGGCTTTTTCGGAGCAAATGAAGGCCTGGTCCAGGCCCAGGCCCCAAGCCCGCTGTGCTGGGGCCGCTACTGTTCATGCACGGGGCCGGGCCAGCCCGCGGGCCGCCCGGCCCGTTTGACAACTCTATTTCTGAAGCAACTAGAAGAGTTGGTAAAAAAAGGTTCAAAAAAATTCAAGTGGAAAAGTTGCATTGAATTAGGTCTCTGAAGAAATACAGACCAAGACTTAGGTCACATCCCTCAATGTATGTTGAAACTATGAGATATTGATCCTGATTAGTCTGATCGATAGTAGGTCACTTGGCCCGACTTTGTTGAGTTCAAAACAAATTCAGGTTTAGCTTAATTAGGATTTGTTTGCCTTTATTTATATTTTTTGTTTAGTATGTTTTAGGATTAGAATCATTTAAAAATAAGTCATGATATGGGAAAAAAATATCATTTCATAAGATGAAGACACATGTCTTCATCTAAAAAAACAAAACCGTTCTCTTGAATCAATTGAGCAATATTAAAAGACTACATCTGATTTATGAGTCCTTTATTTTTAGTAACCTCCCCACTAATGGTATTAAACTACCCATTAAGTAGTGATTAACCTCCACTTGTTGGAGTAACCCCCTTATCAAGAGAGGTAATTAACCTCTTCATTAAGGGAAGTAATTAACTCAAGTGCTATATAAAGAGAAAAAAGAGACATGAACATGGGTAAGAAAACCAATCTAAAAAGTATTGATCGTTTCTTTGAAATAGTTATCTGACTTAAGCATCAGAGTTTCCCTGCCAGAAACATTTCCGGCGAGTCACCGATGTTGATTGAGTTGTACAGAGACGTTCACAAGATAATCAGAGATCGTCCCAGATTTCTTCAACAACATTTTGGCGCCATTCGTGAGACCGATCTTGTGAACAGACGATGGCAGAAAATACAAACCCCCTCTAGTAAATCAAGATGGTGCACTTGCTTCTAGTTCAACATCATTTTTCGAGATAGGTAACTTGGTTCGTGGTGTAACCACTTCCCAGCCACAACCTAACCGTGGCAAAGGAGTCGCCGATACTCTAACACCCATTACAATGCCAATCTCGTCTACGGAAAATCTCAGAGCTACAATCCCATTTCCATTCGCTGGCACATCAGGACCTCTAATCATCGTAGAAACCACAACAGCTACCACTTGCCCAACACCAGCTCCCATGAGCACCCAAGCTAACCTGTTGGCTGTCATTTCCACGATGCAAAAATCCATAGAGAAATTGCAAGCGACCATTGAACAACGGTCTGAAACGGGTGGAACCACATCTCTACAAAGCAATGCATACCACTAATGCACAAAAGTAGCCAGTTCGTAATGGTCTCTTATCCCCACCAGAGGATAGGCACGAAGACATTACTACACACACGCAAGGGAAAAATCGACAGTTTGTCCATATTGACGATGAACAGTCAGATGATGAGCGGCATAATCCTCGACATAAGAGGCCGGAGGAGAGCTCTTATAAAGTGCATTCTAGGCGAGATGTATCTAAATGATCGGAAATGAACTATCATGAAGCTCCCTCTACCAGAAAGACGGTACTTGTCCGTTCTAGGGATCACCGACCTGAATGGTACACGAACACACTTGTCATAATTGGGCGTCCATTCACAGAAGACATAGAATTCTTTCTGACCCCAACGAACTTCAAGATTCCCCAATGTGATACATATGATGTCACAGGAGATCCAATGGAGCATTTAGCTCAATTTACGTCATGCATGAATTTGCATCTTGTCTCGGATCAAATCATGTGTCGAGCTTTCCCTGTTACACTAAAAGGGGCTGCACATGCGTGGTTTCATAATAGATCTTTTAGGAGGTAGATTATATTGAGCAGCACACAAAGCTTTAAAATCTTTTGTTCTCAGGGCCGAAGAACTAATATACATGACATACCCCTTATTTTGGAAATAAATGGTCCTGCAGTAGCTAAACAATCTTGAACAATAAAATTAACTATATATCAAACACATTGAACATGAAAGTAGTAAAAACCTTGTATAGGATTGATGTTCATCTTTAACAGTTCAACAACAACATTATTAGAAGTATTATAAAAACTAATACTCATCAGCTGCTGAGTCATTAGAACCCCCACTAAAACAATTTAAAAAAATAAATAAAAAAGGACTCTAAATAGTCCAAAAGACAACTAACCTATTAAAAATAGGAAAATGGGTCCGGGGACTAATTTATGCAGCAAGAAGGTGTTAGGCACCCGCCACACCTTTTCGGTCTCTACTTCATTTCTTTTGATTTTTGGCCTTTGAAACTTATAACATGTAAAATGCAATAAAACTAATTCTAAGACTATTTTATATCTTTGACTTGAACTCGACATCGGGGGTTGAATTGCCTACGTATCTAGTTGGACTGACTGGAATCAAAACTAATGTAATTTGACTTTGGTCTTACAGGAAGTAATCTACATTTTGGTCCTAAACTTAGATTGAGAAATGAAAATGGCTCTTTTTTATTTTTATAATGAAAATGCAATTACGAGAATGGGACACAATTTATGTGATTATCTATACTAGAAAACTATTAAAATTATCTCAAAAAGTTACTTGTCTGGAAGACTCGTGAACGCTCGCTAAATGATCCACGATGCAAGAAACTAAATGACTTTTAAGGTAAATATGAATGGCTAAAATTCTCGAGAAAGATAATTTATCACTTCACATAGAAATGGTACACAAGCTCTAAAGAGAATAAGCTTAAGACTGGAGATCCCAAAAAATGAAGGCCAAGGGGCCTATTTATAGAGCTCTGGAGCGTAGAACTGATAAGATTGGATATGCCAATCTGCGAGCTGGAGATAAGTCATAATATTTGACAAAGATCTCAGATAGACAAAAGTCAACTAACCGACTGGTTAGTCAAAAATTGGTCATTTTATCCCATTATTTTAAAATAATTTTTCCTAAAATTTGAGGCATTATTTTGTCTCTAATTTTGATAATTATCTATGATTTAACAGATATGATGTACCAGGTTTAGAATTTATCATTTCTAACCATATAAATTAGTGTTGTAATCCTTACGTCAGGGACAATTCATAAAATATTTTTCCAAACTATCTAGACAAGACAAAATAAAATAAAAAAAGCCTAGACACTTAGACTGAACTGACAACTGGACTAGACTGGACTGCTAGACTGGTGGATTGGACTGATGGACTGCTAGACTGATAGCTGAGACACTTAACAATTGGAATAAACTAGACCAAATTAATAATTAAGTCATATCGCTAGGCCTAAACTTAATAATGAACTCTAATTAATAATAAAGCCTACTTTTATTTAATTAAAAATAACCATAGAAATAAGGTGTCTACAAATACCATAACAACTAAGCTCTCCACAAGGTAGCTCCGTCCTCGCTATGCACCATCAACAACCCCTTGTCACCGACACAACCAACACTGTACCTCATCACCTCTTTCTTTCATCCAACCACCACAATAAATACATACCTAAAATGTAAAATGAACAAACTGATATCAAATCCTACGTGATAATCACCCTCCCTTTAGAGCTACTAACATTTCTACGCTGCTATACTATAGCTCTTTCGTAGCCGCCACAACCAATCTAAACTTTCATTGCTCAAATCTCACGTTTGAGATATATAAATTAGTACCTCTAAATTAAAATTGTAAAAATCATAATAGTACACCTATTGGAGGTGGTGGATGCCAATCTACAAAGTCGACGCCGAAAAAGTTCACCATTCTATCCTGTCAAAAATTTGATTTCGTCCTTTATTTATACATCAATTTACTGAGATAAAGGGTTATGGGTCGTACTCTGCAGTTGTAGTTTCACGTATTTGCGACATTTACTAAGGGGTTGTCGTCATGGTAGAGGTGGTCACGGCTAGTTTTCAAAAAGACGTGGTGGGTTGGGTGGTGGTGGTTGTTAAGGGTGAAAAGTTGTCTGGGGAGGTGGTAGTCGAGGAAGCGGACAAAAGAAATGAAGTGACCAAAATGATGAAGTTAGCTAATAATGCAATGTTAAGATTGAGAATGTTAAAGAGTTAGTTTGAAGACGAATTGAACAACACGTTAATAGTTTAAGAATTATAAGGGAGCTTCTTCATTGGGATCCTTGCTCCTGGGTCACGAACATTAGAAATCGAATGAAAAGGAGAATTAGTACCGACGCGGCTAACTTTTGTAAGTTAAATGACCTGTGAAAAAATTAATTGAAGCACTAAATGGTAGAAACCACAATAGCTTCAAGGGTAAGTTACATTTAACCTAATGTTTATATCTTTTCTCACTTAAAATCTTAAGATTTCAATTGCATCACATAATACCCTAACATCTTTAAATTTGTTGCAATTGGACTCAAGATTGTCTCTTTGTAAAAAGAGGTGGACAGCAGTCCATATAAAGCGGCAAAAATGTCTTCTCAAAAGGAATACACAGAGACACACTCACACCCCATGAAAGTTGACGGCACTTTCCCTCACTACCCTTACACCCTGCACCCCTATGTCCCCGTCTGCCCATGCATGGTGGTCCCTCCCATACCCCCCTAACCATGTATCACCCTGCGTATACACACAGGTACACACCCCGCACAAAAGCAAAACCACACACATAGAGCCTACCTCCCTTACCCCGAAATCCTCATCAGCATAGAAACAGAAACACCAAACTCAGCGCACCCACCATCACAACATACATAACACCCACCATCTATGGCCCCATGCATCACCTACCAAGGACACAACCCCATCTCGACACACACAGAAACAAACACTCAGCCACACATGGTGGTGTACCTCCTTCAACTTACCATGTTCCTTAATCACCCACCACAAACACACAACACACCATACACACATTATGCCGTATTCAACCCATTTTGTATATCTTCAAAGGACAACAAGAAAAGTAAGTAATCAAGTTTTTGCTACTTGATTACAGGCATAGATATGTTTCAGGTCAGTGTTGTACGATGAGGTGGATAAAGTTGTTAATTTTTTCGTTCCATGTCAAGTGATGGACTATGAGCGAGGTGTGTGGCTTTCTTTGCACAAGGAGCAAATGTGGGTGTGGGTATTGTGTGTTTGTGGTGGGTGATTACGGCAGATGATGGGTGGGCAGAGGGGGGCACTAACCCACATCTACGTGTGCAAACGGCGTTGTGTGTTGGTGGGTGATGGGCGATGGGGAGTAGATGTTATGTATGTTATGATGGTGGGTGCGCACCATCATTTATGGTGCTTCCATCTGTGTGCAGATGGAGATTGTGGGGCGAGGGCCTCAGGCTCTGTATGGGGGCTTTGTTTTTGTGTGTTCTCGGTGAATGGTTGAGGGGGATGAAGGGGGGGGATGGCACCACCGTGCATGACAGGTGTGTGTTTCACGTGTATCCAGACGGGGTTTTGTGTTGGTGTAATGTGGGGATGTGGGTGTAATGGCAGGGGAAAGTGCCGACGACTTTTGTGGGGTGTAGGTGTGTTTGTGTGTATTCGTCTTGAAAAGACATCTTTAAGCCTCCATGTGAAAGGCCATCCCTCCATTTTTTAAGCGAAGAAACAATTTTGAATCCAGTTGCAACAAACGTAAACACGTCAGGGTGTTATGTGATGCAATTAAAACCCTTACATTTTAACTGAAAAAATGACGTAAACCTCAGGTGTTATATGCAATTTATCCGTAGTTTAAATACCTCAACTTCATAAACAGAATTTGGGGACCGCTGAAGAGGATAGTTTCCTACATCAAGCAACTTCACCAAATTTGGTAGCTCAACCAGTCTCATTGACATCATCCTCTCGAGTGGATATGCCAATGTCAATGTGAGGAACACCAGTTTGACTCTTAGAGTGAGTAAAAGCCGACTTTCCTACAAAGGTATGTTTCTGCATTGGCTTACATGCATTGCATTTTACGCGGCGGCGGATTCAAAGCTTTTGATTAGTTCATGAAATGCCAAATTAGTCCGACCTCATGATTTTATATCCAAGTTCACATGTTCTTTGATCAGTTTTTGCATCTTCGCTTCATCTGATCTTCTTTGCCTGACATGGGGCATGTTTCAAGTTTGTGCACTCGCTGTTCGACAAAATGCTTTAATAAAACCTGAATCGTCGGTTTCTAAGAAATTGGTACTTTGTCAACCATCAAGGCAATAACAATCATGTAAGCTGATTTTGGATATCCCTAGGATAAAACGAATGGAATTGCACTAAACAACCCTTTCCAATGGTTTTCTGTTGTTCCCCTTTGGCATAGAAAGTTGATGTACCCAATCGTCGTCAGACTGTTATCTAATGTTAGAGCAGGGGGGATTTAAGGGCCGTCAACTTGTGATTCTTCTATACAGATAGCAAATGCTGTATTACACCACCATAAGTGATAGTTTATCTTTTAGAGGAACATATTTTACTTTCAGCATCGAGTATTTTAGTTGGTACATATCTTCCTATATGTACCAGTAATTTAATTGATCTGTTATTAATCACAACACATATTTGCGTGTAGTATGTGTATATTCCTTAAAAAGGTTCATGCCATTTGTATGCATATACCATAGTTTAAATGGTTTTCATTCATTGGCCAAATACTTGCGTTGTCAATAGAGAAAATCAATGAAGTAAGAACTAAGTGAAATCTTACTGTCAAGGATGCTTGGTTGTTGGTCACACGAAAGTTTAAGCGCTCCTAACCTTGATGTTATGGTGGAGGAGTATCGTCTGGAGACTTCTTACTAAAGATAAGTAGAACTTGCGAATACACAGCGAGGAGGACCTTCACCACTTGGCCACATCCGCCCCTATCTCCAAACCTGTCTCAGTCTTATCTAGGATCAGATCCTTTTCAATTTTCCCATGACCGCGATCAAAGAGAGCTTTTTCCTATAATCCAGTTGCAAGTCTACTGTTGTGCTTTGGCATTACAGGAAACAAACAGGGCCGGAGCCACCTTGGGACTTGGGGGGATGTGGCCTACCCCATGTTTGCAAAATTCCTATGATTTTTGTGTTACACTAAGGAAATTTTTTTTGTACAATGGCCTCCAAAGATCTAAATACAAGTATAGACCAAAGAAATGGAAAGTCATTTTGTTTTAGCTTTAACGTGTTTCTATCTTTTGCATAATTGTTAAGGTAAAAGTAAATTAGCCGCTTGGAGTGTTTTTCATTCATATGTTCATCTAAACAATAATTTTTAGCAGATATGCAAAATAATCACTAATATTTCACTCCCCCAAAGACATAATCCTGACTCCGTCTCTGAAAACAAAGCTTCGACAACTAGTGGCTTTCCTGGCAGAGCCTCAAAGAAACAGGTTCTGGGTGGGCAGTAAGGGTTCATGTAGTAGATAGCAAGCGGGCAGCAAGCAACAGCTTTGACGAGTACATTTCTAGTCTTTCACAGTTTTGGTTTCTATAATCACAATGACCATGAGCTCCTTAGGTTGTACTCCGTATGTTTTTCAGATACGCTATGTTATTTCAACCCGTCTTTGCTTGATACAAGACACACATGCTGACTCACCTGGTGCACCAGCAAGAACCAATTTCTGAAATTGAAGGTTAAGGCTCCAGTGGGATTTGGTAAACAGGGAAAAACTTGACTAAAATGTTTTTCAGAAATTAATCTCCCAGTTTTTCTCCTGTTGGACTTTCTTAAGACAATTCTCACACGACACAGGGTTATTTAAGCTGTTGGCTCCTTTTGTTTCTGTATGCATTTTGGTGTCTACTACTTTCCCTTCTTTCCGTGCTTCTTCGCTCTGGAAAGTAGTTGAAACCTAATATTAGATAAATTTTGCATTTCAGCAATTTGGACAAACTGATTCTCATCGTCTATCGATATCACTACTCCATAATGTTTCTTATTCCTCTGAAGTATTATGCTTGAACTCTACTCATCTATTTGACACTATCACGTACTGTATCACTAAAGCTTTACTCTTTGCAAATATTGAAACTATTTTCCCTAGATGATCATTCCAAGTCCGTCAATCCCAGTTACTTTTGATTAGCTTTAATATTGTAGATTTAGCTAAAGCCTTAGCAGTCAGTATACACTAACTTCAACTTACAATCCCTCATCAGTCATCAGGGTTTTAACCAGCTATAGGTTGTCCTGGTAGATTGCATCGATCTACACAGGCTCCGACAATGAATGTCGTCTACTTATTGAATTCATCTTTCCTAGTCCATATCTTAATAATCATCATAACAGCTTGAATATTCATATCAATGTTGGTGAATATGTTCTGGCTTGTTGCATTTAACTTTGTTCATCAAGTTGAACACCATAATCTGTTTTAGGTCTTACTTCTTAGCCCCCCAATGCATCCAAAAAAGAAGAATTGTGTACATATGGGGAAATAGATTCCTAAGGCTGGTGGAAAGAAGGAATTATGTTCGTTTATAAAAGTTGATGGTGGCTTTTTTTTTTTCACTCGAGTGAAGGAGAACAGTACAGATAACTAAATATTCTTCCACTATTACTAATTACTAATAATAATAATAATAGGCGCTTCTTATCGGCATGTACAATAGGATTTGGAAGTCCCTTATGCAGAATACCAGTGGGTGAGGTATATGAAAGTCTAACAAAAATTAGGGTTTCTCAAGTAGTGTTGCTCAAATTTTGAAACTGGGCAGTGGGCACTACCTTTACCAGGGTTTCTCAAGTAGCCGATGGGCTTTTAGTACAAAGTATTGAAAGAAGTATTTTTCTTGCCAATTTTGTGTTTGAGATAACAAAATATCAATGGTTTATCAAATGCTGGCTTTTATCTATTCCTCTGTCAATCTCACAGGTTTCAGTGTGTGTGCACCGAAGAGACAACGAAAATTTAGAACTCTGAGCATCACCAAAATTGCCCTTATTGTCAAATGACCTTAGGGGATTTGTGCTCAATGACAGTTGCATCATCATATGCACTGGCTGGACTGTATAAGAGATGAAGCTTCGAGTGCAAATGAGCTTCTACCTCCCTCAAAATTTTCCGTCAGACGAAGAAAGGGGAGATTCTGTTTGTTGCCTTTTGGTACATAAGTATTTACAGAAGGGTTTTTCTTGCCAACTTTGTGTTCAAATTCTGGCTCGTCTATTTTGCTGTCAACCTTACGGGTTTCACAGCGTGTGCACTGAAGACTAGACCTACAACTAGGACTCTGGGCAACACTGAAATTGCCCTTATTGTCGAATGACCTGAGGGGGTTTGTGCTCAACGGCAATTCCATTATTACATCATATTCACTGGCTCGACTGTATAGGATATGAAGCTTCAAGAGCAACTGAGCTCTTACCTCTCTCAAAAATTTATGTCAGACGAAGAAAGGAGAGATTGTGTCTATTGCTTGAAAGAAGGCAAAAACATGACATCAAACACATGCATTTCAGCTGGTAATGTTCGTCAACAGTATAACTTTGTGCAACCGGAAAGACACCTGGCAAACTAACTACATTCTGACTACGTACTATCTACACCATCCATTGTCAACAGAATGTGAATTATCTCAGAAGATTACTTGGCATGCTGCAACTTTTCAGCATACTATTTGAGCTCTTAAATATTGATTCTGCCACCAATCTGCTAACTTTGGTGCATCTCATAGCTTTGGTTATTAACTTCTAACTTTCCTATCTTTTCCCTGATGAGATGTTTCTCTGTACACAATGGCAATAGAATTATGTGGCATTTTCCGCTTGAAGTGTAAGTCATATGTAAACATGTTTAGAAGTCATAACTGGCAGCGTAATATATAACTAGCCATTTTTGTGAAACATCATATGCGGCACGTTTCAGGTATGCTATTTTTACCAAGCTGAGATGAGAATATCACTACGTACCTTTTGTTTTTGTGGCAACTACCGGTCATCTTAAGTTGCGATAATAAACCCGCAATAATTAGCTTAATTATACCAGTCGACAGCGTTTACCTTATCTCGATTGATGAGAGAAAAAGGGTTACGCGATGAGAGTGATACGCACATGTTTTTCGATGTATTACACACGAAGAAAATGCTGCATGGGCTGTCAATTTTGTTTGACATCTACACGTCAAGTTTTTCCCTGGTAGTCCTCTTAATGCTACCTCTGTTTAGGGTAGAGTTGTCAAATGGGCCGGGCGGCCCGCGGCCCAGCCCAGCCCGGCCCGGCCCGGCCCATACATGAACAGTGCTGGCCCGGCCATTTTGGGCTTAGAGTTTGGGCCTGGGCCAGGCCCGGCCCGAAAAAGCCCGGGTTGGCCCGGGTCAGGCCCGGGTCAAAGTGGCCAGAGAACTGTTTTTTCTTTTCTTCTTCCAACGACAAGCACGTATACGAATAAAAAATGAAAAAAAAAAGAGGTAAAGAAATAAAGTGACGCGTTTGACCATTTCTAATAGCAACACGGGAATTAAGCTAACTTGACTTATGGGTGGATCAAGATTGGGACTTCTTCATCACTTCCACACTTTACTCTTGAACCCATTTGTGACTGACCTTCATCACAAAAAATCACCCATTTTTCAACAAGTTTGCTGCAACAACTACTGTAATACCAAGCCATTAGTGAGAGCACTCGCTGTATCAGCAGCAGCAAAAATGATCAAGGCCATTAGGGTTCATGAAGTTGGTGGCCCTGAGGTCCATTTCTCTCTGTCTCTCTCCCGGTATTTGTGTGTATTTGTATGTGGATATCATACTTAAAATATGTAGTTTGCGATTTAATCCGCTGGCTCTTTTGAAAGTAGCCGCTAAATATTGAATAATAAGAAAATGACAAAAAAAAATTTGGGCCCGGGCCCGGCCCAAGCCCGGCCCTAAATGTTGGGCCTAGGGCCTGGGCTTGGACCCGGCCCAGATATCCCAGAGCCAGGCCCGGCCCGGCTCGGTTGGCAGCCCCCTTGGCCCGGCCCTGCCCGTTTTGCTCGAGGCCCGATGGGCTTGGGCTGGGCCGGCCCATCAGGGTGCTTGATGAAACACTCTGTGAAGACTCTTTTCTCCGTTCTGGACATGTCATGCGGGCCCTGTTGGCAAAAGCTTGGGCCGGATCACGACAGAAGGTTTTAATTTAGACCAAAGAGAAAAGTGCACTCAAGAAGGGGGAAGGCTTTTCTGATAGGCATGTAGTGGTGGCATACACCAAAGCACACGGGCATCCCTTTTGCACCCTTTATTGGATCCCTCCCTTCTCCCATCATTATCAAAGGCCACGAAACCTTTTTGGAGACCCTAGTCTCCTCAGAACCATGGCTTCAATGTCCTTTTTAATTAGTTTATTGATCCATATGTGGTAAATGGGACATCTAAATCTTGGATCCTTCTTAAGCCACTGATCTTGACCATATGGTGCCCATGTTGGATCTGTTTAGGTGGCACCCACCAGATATGGGGTCCTTATCTTGCTTCAACATCTTATAGGGCCCAAATGTTAGTCAGCTATGCATAGTAGAAAGGGGAAAGTAGGGAATGACTTCACACTTTACATTTGTGTCCACTTCAAAATTAACCACTAAACCCCCCCACACTTACAGAAATTGGGCACCTTAGACGGGTCCGTTATGAATAGTGTGAAATGACCAAAATACCCTTATTTCTTTATTAGTTAATGACCCCCTGTACTATACACGGTGTGCAATTTCCCCTCCTCAACTTCAAAATTAACCACTAAACCCCCTTACACTTACAGAAATTGGGCACATTAAATAGAAACCGTTAAATTTAAATGACAATTTTGCCCATGACCCTCCCCCCTGCCCCCCCTTCATTCCCCACCCCCCCACCCGTTAGACCAGTCCCCCACCCCATTCTGCGCTACTAGGTTCATTGCAAACAAGGGATTGCTGCAATCTGGTCCTCTTCTTTCAACCCCGCTACAAGTTGGTGATTCAAAAGCATAACCACTGGTCTTTTTCTCCCGGCCACCAATGAGGTACAGGAACCATGAACCAACTTTCCCAACTTTTATCTACCGATGAACAAGGCATTATCCAGCCTCACCGTAATTATTCCAACTGGGGAACTTCTACTGTCTGCCTACCATCATCGTGAGTTGCCTCATCTGCCATTTCCCACAGGCTCTGTCAAGCCAGTGGGGCTTCTTCATCGCCACCAACGATCGCGAACACCGTAACATCAATCCCTACAGACGGCTATCAGCGTCTGATTGCCGCACATCCGTCCAGATCCCTCCACCGATTGACGACACGTCCCCAAATCTGCAGGATAACCTCCGTCGTCATTCCACCCCAATTCACAACATCGCGCCAAGCTGGACTTTCACCGTGACTGGCTACACGCCGTTGGGGCTGCACCAGATTTGCGATGACGTTGCCGCCACAGTGCATGCGAGTAGCGAGTGTGTATGTTTGCAGTGGGTGCGCGTCTTGTCTTTAGGGTACTGTGTGTGTGGTGTGTGTGTGTGTGTGTGTGTGTTTTGTGTGTGTGCACGTGCGTGCGTGCGTGCTGGGTGTGCGTGGAGTGTGTGTATGTGGGATTTAAAAAGTCTGAGAGGAGAGAAAAAGAAGTTGAAAGAATGAAAACAAATAGGGTAAGGACATAAGGGTATTTTGATCATTTCACGATATTCAAACGAATCTAAAGTGCCAAATTTTCAAAGTGTGGGGGGGGGGGTTTAGTGGTATGCTTTGTAGAGGGGGGGTCCACACCGTATAGTAAGGGGGTCATTGTTAATTACCCCTAACAGAGGGGCAAAAATTCATTTACAAAATGTTAGTCAAGCGGTGTTGAACGCTGTTAAATTTACGGTGTTCGTCTAAGGTGCCCTATTTCTGTAAGTTGAGGGGGTTTAGTTTTTTTGAAGTGGAGGGGGGCAAATCGCACAACTGAAGGTAGAGGTATTCCCTATTTTCCCTAGTGTTAAGAAGAATGGTCTGCCTTCAAAATCACCACATGTTGACAGTACTATTTTGTGCAGCATTGTCTATTAGTTTTTCCCACTTTTTGTTTGCACCACAGGTTGGTGCACAAATAACACTCAGGCATTATCGTCATACACATAGTAACTAAGCAAATGATGCTTTGGAGGGTTTCTCAGCCCCATTTAACCCTGTTAGTCATCACAAATCGGTGGTCAGATTGGCACCGAGAAGCACGAGTATCTATTAAAATTTGACGTCTATCCAAAAGCATGTTCAGGCGAAAGAGAAACCCGCTTTATCTTTTGATCACACAAATCAATGGTCACATTAGTACTAAGAAGCATCGAAATCATTAAAGCTTGGTTTCTAACTCAAATTAAGTTAATGAAAAGGATAATGTATCAAGCGTAAAAATCTGAGTGGCACTTATGTCCGCCGATATGAAGTATAGCCTTAGTTATCATAGCCATCTAGTAAGTTTTAAAGCCCTGCTTATATTCATGAGGTAAGTTTAGGTGAGACAACTTCAAATAATTTTTTGCTAAAGATGAATGAAGAGCACTTAACCAGCCTCTCCGTAAGTTATTCCAAGTGGGGCCAATTAAACTACCGTGCCAAGCCATACTTCTAAGTTGAAATTTCTGCAAAAACGTAATGCTCAAGTCTAGTTCAGGAAATTCATTAAAATTGCTACTGACGGTGTGCTGAGCCTGTAACTAAAGTTATCTAAGGAATATTTTTGCTTATAAATGCAATACTTCTGACTAGAGTATTGGGTGATATACAGCAAAATGTTTCGAAGCGATAACTGCTTGGTAAGAACAGCATTACGAGTCATCAGTTCACAAAAGGCGCGCCAAATCTGGACTTTGCCTTTGTCTGCTTTATTATTCTATGCCAAAGATATAATTATGCCGTTCCTTCTTTCCCGTCAACACAATGAATGAAATAAAGCAGAGAAACAGTGCTTAGGAATGATAAGACCCCTCTTGTTATTGATCATACTTTTTGTTGGCTCTTTCCTGCTTGTTTTTATACTCTACCACCTCCCTTCCGTCAGGAGGCCATGTTCTAGGACTCTGCATGGATCTCTATTACCTTGTTCTTCAGCTGTGTTGTTAATGAAAACACAAGGGACATGACATCTCTCTCATTTCAGTACTATTCTCTCTATCTTCAATCAATCTAAAAGCCTACTGCACAAAGTACCTGGTAGCTATGACTCAGCAGGTATGCATTTGTCTCGGCCCCGTCCAATCCATATGAAATGTCTTACAGTTGTAAATTTTGCCCAGAGGGGAGACAATTATTCCCAGTGTAAATGTACAGCTGCTGAAGCAGGAAGTAAAAGCTGTAATGCAATGTTACGCTGTCAGTAAAAGTACCCTACTATGGCCAATTTGAGGGTTTTTGTTTTTTTACCTTTCGTGTGTCAAAAATATATCTGAAGGTGGGTATTTGAAATTTTCTTGTGAATGTTCTGATAATGGTCTATCTTCTTCATCACCTTCATGTTACTGTCCTTGAAAGCTAGTTTGTCTCTCTTTTTCTGACTGATTTGATTGCAGGAAGAGGGGTGGCCTCTTGGCTTGCGGCCTCTAAATGTAAGAGTTGGTTTGGGGAGAAACCATGATTTTTCTGGATCAGTATCATTCAACACTTTACTCACTGGTTCTCCTATTTCCTCAGATTCTTCATCAGATTTAGACACAGAGGTCAGTGACACTGCCACTATCAGAAAAAACAGATACTGACTAGTCAAGCATTGCTTTGATAATTTTATAACTTAAATAGTGATTCTGCAAGGTTTTAGTGTCTACGAAGTTAGATAAAAAATGATTCAAAAGGCCTTTTTTTTTATTCAGATTAAATGCCTACTTGATATACAATTACTAACCAAGTAAGTGCACAGTTTTACTGGTGCCCGACAAAATTATTTTTACTTTTGTTGAAGCAATGTAGCAATCAAATATATATTTTTGATATATTCCACTTAGAATGCATCGGACACAACTGCGGTATAAAAGCTTCAAATAAGTCCCTTCTTGGGGTGGGGGGGTTTAGCTGAGTCAGTGCACTCGTGTTCTGTTTTTCAATGTTCAAATGGTGCCAACAAAGAAATAAATTGCTGACACCGGTGTACTTGGACATGAAATTTCATGTGACATTTTAATGAAACTTCAAAATAGTGTCAGTGAAATGTTTCCCCCTTGGTACTCTTGGTTGTTTATCAGCCTATTTACTGGCAGTTTTGCATTTGAAAAGGAATCAATCTATTGCTTCTCGACGGTATTGTTCTGCCCTAGCTATTTAATTTGAAGTCCTATATCAGCACATATATTCATGTGAAAACTGATTTATCATTGGCAGTTTCAAGTTATTGTCGTACCATGACCTCTGTGTCCAAAGTGATAGTAGAAACTGTTCCTTTGTAACCATTTTGATGTTCACATCAAAATGGTAGAAACTATTGGACCGCTCACTCGTACGATCATCTTCAAGATCTTAATTAGGCACCCGTTTGAAATAATTGGACATCACGAGTTTAAAATTGTCTTCAAACAATGGAGGTAAAACTTCATACATCAACTCTTTTGAAGTGCCCTCAAAGACCGATACAATGTTAACACTTCTTTTTGCCATGTAATGTGTGGCAAAGCAAAAATTAAGACACTACGCTTTGCGGAGTAACCCCTGCGAGCATCCTTATTCACGTGGAGCAACAGTTCGGAGGGAGGATTTTCAAGCAATTGTTACCCGACCGTGAACTTGAGATGCTTTCAAGCTATTGTCACACAATCGTGCACGTGAGATGTTTTTGTCATCATTTTGGATAAGTTCTTCATTCGTTTGCAAATTATCATGCTGTTAGTAAGTCTAATGCTGCATGTTCATAAAGATAGAGCTAATAACACAGAACTGTGGCCTTTGGGGGTGATTCAAGTGGAACACTAGTAAATCTTTTCTGGCTTTTGAAAGGGTACAGATATAGCGAAGAGTTAAATGCAACTAGGGGTATAGCCCTGCCTAAAGAGTACTATTGATCGTGCTGATAATCTGTGATATGCTGCAGTCAACAGGGTCCTTCTTCCATGACAAGAGCATTACACTTGGGAGCCTCATAGGTGTTTCAAGCATTGTGCAGCTCTCTAGAAGATCAGGAAGGGGTAGAAGACCAGAAAAACTATGCAGCAAGAAGAGCTACGGTTCCAAAACTTGGTGTTTCTGCCTATGCCCGAGGGATAGCACCGATGCCGAGATTGTGACCAATAATACTGCATCTCTAGGACATTTTCTTGCAGTGGAGAGAAGAGTGGCTCATGAACATAGGAGGAACCCTAGCCCTGATATCTACGGGCCGGACGAGCTTGCACTGACTCAGCTTGATAGAGGACCGAACTCATTGTTTGTCAATGGCTTCATTGCTCCTCCTCAATCAAGTTTATGGTCTGGTTCAGAGATCGAAAGGACCCAGAGGAGAGGATTTGATCATGGATATGAAGTTCCAATTCTCTTCCCATGCTTATGTGGAGAACCAACCCTTTAATTAAGCATGAGCTTTGGAACTTGGAAGTTTATCTTCCATACTCTCTGGTAATTGGATTACTTAATTTTTATGAAAGTGTCAAATGTGTTGTCATTCGTGTTCCATTGCGGTACAAATTGATTTTAGCAACTTGTACTCCGGTTGGAAATGAGTTGAGCCGAATTGAGGCTAAGATTGTTCAAGCTGGACCCATCGCCAAAAGCACGAGCTCGTGTATGCTCAAATTTGGTTGTTCTCTCGATCCAATCTCATACGAGGTTTCAAACGAGCAATCACAAGCCGAGCTCGAGCGACTCAGACATTACGGTCCTAATTGTGGTTAAGTTGAATCCGCAAATCGCATTGACGGAACCTTTTATCCTTACTGCTTGAGAAATTTTAATACTAAGACCTTATTAGTTTCCATTATGGAGAAGCCTAAGATGTTTTTTTTTTCCTTGTCTTTTTTAGGTGAAAGGTCCTTTTATCTTAACAAGCCTAAATCTCCTATAAGCATTGTTGCTAGTCAAAACAAAAGTACACAAGTATAGTAACATAAACATCCATTACATAGCTGCTAACTTTGGAGCACTGTAACCCGGCAATCTCGAAGAGTACAAAGCGGCTTGCTGGTATGCTTAGAGGGTAATTTACTCCATGTAAAGACACTGTAGTGAATCCACTGCTCAATCATTTGCATGGTACCATTCACATCCCTTTGTTCTTCAGCAAAAGTTCTCGAGTTTCTTTCATTCCACAGTCCACAAACTGTGACTGCTACAGCTAGCTTGCACAATCTAAACGGAAGCTTTTGCCTATGAAAATGCGCACAGGACGCATTAGGAACCAATAGTGTTCGGTGGAGCAGTAACTTACAGCTTATCTAATACCATTTTCCACAGTGAGTTTCTGTTGGTATTTGTATTTTAATAAAAACTAGCTAATAGACCCTGCAAATGTACGGGGTAGGTATAAAAAATTGTACTTTTAAGAAGTAAAACAAACACGCATTAAGTTGTACTATTGAATTTCTAACAAACATGTAATATATATTCATATGTCTCTCGCAGCCTACGTTATTCATGCATGTTATATATGCACAAAGCTGTATTCAACAATCCTAACTTCTTTGACAGAGTAGGAAGATGCATGAGACTATTAAAGAGATTTCAAAGTACCAAAGTAAGGTGTTGAAAATATTGGTTAAAACACATTAATTATTGAAACAATACAACTCTTTTTAAATGCCAGAAAATATATAAATTAAAGTATAAGATCATATCTTGAAAACACCTTTTTAGAAAGTTTTGATGCATACTTTTACTTACAAATCGGATGTGAATGTTACGATAAGAATAATTATGGTATAACCTTAGAAAGCTTTTTCATAAGCAATACTTTTGACATTTATATAGTTACAAATTATGAGCGACAATCTCGTATTAATATATAGTCGTAGATTCATATATTTTGTAACACCCCGAATTTATTTACGGAGCGTAAATGCCGAATACACAGAGATCAGATAAAATCCTATAATTATCAGAAGACTCCAAAATGGTAAATCAGTGCATACACTAATAATTTCCAAAAATACATCAATATCTAACACAGTGGCCCTAAACCTTTGTACAATTCAAGTTCTCCGACACGAAGTTTTTCAAAATAAAACCTAAATAATAACAATCTATCTCAAAACATTACACTTAGAATATCAGGACTAACTCTGAAACAAAGGCAGCTAACTCTTGATCACTCAGCTTACCCTTCGATCCCAAAATTCCACCTACTAATCACCTGAAAGGAGAAACAATAAGGGAATGAGCCAAATCCCAGTAAGGTCGCTCAAAGGAGCAATCAAACGAAAGCAAAAATATATGAGAAACGAAATTTTAGAAGCACAAAAGTTCCAACGGAACGAATGTCAAACTAAATTTCGAATGTCAAAATATATCTGAATACAGAGGCAAACACTAAAGAGCCATTCAGAAAGTGGTCATATACGTCAATACTCACATATGAGGCCGGTTCAGAAAGTAAGATCACGATCTCTAACTCAACTCCCCTGAGCTAGCTCACGTTTCAATCCACGTGGGTAAGTCAGACATAAGTCATATACACTGTGACATGACTCATAGAGTTATCAAAACAAAACTTTCAATTTAACACACAATCAAATGTCGAACATGACAAATAATATACGAAGTTTATAAAATAATGACAATCTCTGAAACGAACGATATCAACATGATAATTTCTAAAGTCAAACGAATTCGACGGAAACTAAATTTCACAAGTCATAGCATTGAGAACAAGTTATTCATAACAAAGCTCAAAGCAAAAGGAGAAGAAGAATCTCTTAACTCAATTCGAAGAAGTTCGGATTTCAAAAAGAAACTAATGACTTACATGAACGATTGGTTCATGACTGATTTGAATTTCAAAAATAAACCCTTACCTAGCCAAACTTTTGAGAATACAAATACTTGAGCTTCATCTTAGAAATCACGAACCTTTCAAGCCCCCCCCCCCCCTCCTCTCTCTATTGGAAAGGGAAGTAGGCAGAGAACCAAAAATGATTCGAAAGGAAAATAAGAAACTATTTATATGGAACAAAACCAAACTTTAAGTCGACCGAAAATAGTTTTCATTCGACCGAAACCGACAGAGGTGAAAATGGTTCATTTTTTTTTCAACCGATGATGTTAACTGGCGATGCAGATTCCGAAGCCGTGGGGGAGATCGTGAATTTCATAACAGAAGAAAGAATTGACAATTCGATCGAAAATGACTTTTTAATTCGAATTAAAACTTTTTAATTCGAATTAAAACCTTTATTTTTTTGTATTCTACGGAAAACAAGTTTTCATTCGAATTAAAACTTTTAATTCGAATGAAAACTTCAGTAACTCATTCTACACGATTTAAATACTTTTTGTTCGAAGCAAAATATTTTCATTCAAAGCAAACCCATTTTCATTTCAAAGCAAAATCATTTTCCTTCGAGCGAATCCTTCAAACACCAAAACTTTAACATCAAATAGTTTTGATTTGAAAAAAATCACTTTCGTTCGACCGAAAAATTTCAAAAACAATCCCAAACCATTTTCTTAATTTTAACAAATGACCACAAACTTATTTATTCAAAAATACTAATTTCACACAAAAAAAAATTCGGGATATAACATCTTTTAACTTAATAGTCAAGTATCAATGTTCTAATCATCTGATTAAAGCAATCTTATCTCCAAGATACAATGAAGGAAGAAAATCACCATTTATATGCTTATTTTTTATAATTCTATTTGTTTTTGTTAACAGAATCTAATAAAGAGTTACAACTTTCCCTCTTAAGGGATGATGTATATGAAGTTCAACCTTCCTATAAGTATAAATACTAATTGAGTCATCTGATATCTTTCTTTATGCAAAGAACTTCGCATATTTTTTGTTCCGTGCATAATGAAAAGAAAATATGGTACTCAAAGTACGTTATATGTATATGTTCAAATTATCAAAGATTAATAGAGTCATCACTATGTCTTTTTCTTTGGGCTGTCCAATCCAGATTTCGAGTATAACTCATGCACCATTACTACATTGATACTACCTCGAAACATCTTAGTGCTACAACTATAAATTAGCATATTTAGAACTATCACTGTGCACACCTTATCACTTGCCCAAGGCATATTAGAGCATAACTTGTCAATTACTATTATATTAATGCTACCTCTAATCACCTTAGAATTACCACTTACTAACTGTTTTCACTACCGTCACCTATGCCATCACTATAATCTTACTGCTAAAATTACCACCATCACAACCATCTCGAGAACTACACTTACCGTTACAACCATGGCTTGTCAGAAGTATTATAAATCTCAATCTCATTAACAGTGCTACACTACCAACACAAGAATTACCACTATCACATTCATAATCATTGTCACCTTTTCAGTTCCCACTACTGCTATACTGTGACATCTACCACCGAAATCTCCCTAGTACCATTTCCTTAACTATCTTAATTGGCCATTATTATTAATTCATGGGGAAAATCTCTTTTAATTTACCTTTACATTTATTTTCTTTCAACTCAATCATTGCTTGCCACAAGTTATTTTCTTGAAATACATATATGTTCCACTACAAAGAATAAGGCTTTTAGCGACAGAAAAATTCATCACTAAAGGCCTAGATTCTGTCGCTAAAACTTTTAGCGACGGAATCCCCCTCGCTAAAAGTCTCTCGTATAAAAGACCGTTACTAAAAGTTTTACGACGGAATTATAAAATCCGTCGTTTAATATAGAACGTTTGGCAACAGATTTATTTCTAAATTAGCGACAAAATATTCATCGCTAATTCTATTTTAATTTATTTTCTGTTTTAAGAAAATTAGCGACATAATTAATCCGTCGCTAAAAGTCATTTTTTAATTTTTAATGCCCAAACCTGTAAAAAAAACTCAAATCAATTGGGTCTTATCCTCCGTCAACAATCTCAATATCTCAAATGCACGATTAACAATCTAAATTCATCAATTAACAATCTAAAATCATCGATCAATTATCATAATTATCAAATGCACGATTAACAACCTAAAATTATCAAACAAATAGTCAATGTTCAAATAACACAAAATTGTTCAAAATGTACATATCTGATACGATTAATCTAAAATATTGTCTAATTACAGCTCAGAGTTCAACATTGGGGAAAAGATTTTTCACAAGTGCTTTGATCAAACACCAGCACTTGAAAACACATTTGCCACATGTGTTCAAAGATTACAAAGTCTTCTAGCTGGAGGTCCTGCTGCTGCACGAATTCGTTCCAACCCTCTTCGAAAGCAAAGTTCCTCTTGGCCAAGCTTCTTCTTCAATTTAACAGGCCATGACCCCTGCGGCTAGTTAAAGTTGCTTCAAATCTCAATGTGGTAAGCAATCTGCAAAATGCTACCGGTATGGCCTAACATATTCACAATACATTAAGACAGGTAAGTTTTTAACCAAAGATAAAACTTTTAACACACACGAAAACACAGAGAAAGCGGGATGGCATACAAGTTCTGCATGAAAACTAGGCATCGTGATCTTGAAAAAGTGTCTGCCGATTGAAACGTCCTTGTTCACCGAAGTACAAGCCATTTAACCTACTTTAACATGAAAAACCAATCGAGCATTATTCAATTGATGAGTATCAATTGAATAATGCTGAATTAAATCTATTAAATGTCACACTGTATAAGACCTTTAAGCTTTTAATAACTAAATTATGTTAAAGTGATGCACATAAACAAACGCAGAGAACACAACAAGCACATAGATCTTTTGAAGTAACTAGCTTTTCCTATAAAAGTACTATCAAGTGTCATTGTTTTCTACATTTTTGCCATTAACCGAGCGAAAACAACTTTTAGCGACAGTTTTAAATTAAACAACACTACATAGTAGTAAGAGAACCAAAATCAGAAGTTTGCTTGCCACTGATTGATAAAAGGAGATAAGATTAGAACATGCTTGTTACAAGTATCTTTGTGCAACGAGAAGGCAATTAAACCTCATGAACTAAGGCTGCTCATGAGTCATGACCTCAGTAGTGCCCTTACCTTAAGATTAGATTAGAAGCATGCATATCTTGAGTCAACAATCTCATTCGAGGCAATAGGCATAATGTGTACCGACGGACACCGTCGATCAAACGCAGTGTCTGTGTCTGTGCTACCTAACAAGTATCTTAATCCAATTGAGTCTCATCCTCCATCAACGTCTCAATTCTTAATTCTCAAATGCTCAATGTAATAAAAATTAATAAAAATCACACATTCAATCCAATTGGATCCCATCCTCTATCAACAATCTCAATATCTCAAATGCTCAATGCACAATCAACAATCTCAATTCTCAAATGTTAAATACACAGTCAACAATCTCAATTCTCAGATGCTCAATGCACAGTTAACTTAATATAGAGAAATCTAACAATTAGAACTAAATAGATATCTCAGATAGCTATTGCATTACTGCAAAATGGGAAATGCAATCTAAGAGAATGCATAGTTCAAATTCTACCATTTCCCTTTTTGTAGCTTACATGGTGGGGGACCACATGAGCATTGACTCTACAGGAAACCCTAACTTTGTATATCAGATAGCATGCATGGCAAGAATGTAGTGCAAAATACCCCAAAATATGGTTGTTTAGGGGGGGGGGGTGGCACCTTAACTTTGTGCACTCTTCTTCGAGTCTCCATTGGCTTTCTCAGGTTTGTTTTCCAAAGGACAAACCCCATACATTATCGTGGGGTGTTTTTATCATTTTTTATTGCCATTTCATGAGAATATCACCAAATCAGAAACATTCTAAACCAATCTGCATCAAATGTACGTATATTTAAATCATCTTTACGCATGCCAAGGGAAAATGTAAAGAGGGTTAAGTTATGTGAATGCAGCGAACCATAAAAGCGCTTGTGCTCTCGGTCACTCTTCCTTTAGTGAGCATTACTCTGACTAAAACAAGTGGCGCTCCTTGAAAATAATCGTTAGGTCATAGATAGAAAGTAAACATCATTTCCAACTCTTAAAGATGCTACTCATTTTTTTGATTTTTTTTGCTAAAATACATGTCATGTGTTATGTGACTATTGTTAAAATATATATGTCATGCCTATTAAATTATTATGTATAACTATCTCATCTTCACCGAATCCCAATAGTGACCCTCTGCTGGTTGCACTAAGGGTGCCTTTCACAGTTTAAAAGGCGTAGTTTGGAAAATAGATGGAAAAAGAGAAGGAAAAAAAATAGATGCCAAGCTGCATAGATTGATCACTCCACCCACGACGCTTAGTTGGGCTTACAATAATTTTTAATTTTTATGTTAATTTTATCGATAACAGGATGATACATCTTTTAGAAGGAGTGTCACGACCAATAACAAGGTGAATTCCTTTCAAATAACTACTTATAGCACAAGTCGTGCACTTTCGGCAAACTTATGCGCCATACTATTACTTGTTCGTTCACAAACTTCACCTTTAAAAAATTAAAAATCCTTCATTGAGCTCTTGCAGTACGGAATGTAGTTGCCTAAATGGACTTCTTCTCTTATAGCTTTGTTCCACGCTAGAGTCACCATCAGGGAACCCCCTCTATTTACGTTCTTCTAAGAGCTATGTGATCTATAGGAAATTGAATTACTTCACGTACTGTTATTGCTTTTGCAATTTTGGATCCCACCCTCAAATATGGCCGCATTATAGTTAATTTTCATCACGCCATTTGGTGGAGGTGTGTGAACTCAACATAAAATACTCCCCTTGAGTAGCTGTGCATCTCATGAGCCTTTCATGAATTGATGCAGTACCGAAAACGCCACTCTTATTCAATTCTAGAGCCATCCCTTTCACTGGACTCTACATAATTTTGAATCGTTCTAGCAACACCAACATAACATAAAAAAGAAGTCAAAATCATCGGCTGAATAGTTCTATGGCATAAGTCGAAGATTAGGTTGCATCATATAGTTGTATAGGTTGCCAATCAGATAAAGGAAATGAAATTGCAAGATGATCCGCAATCGCTATCAAAAAAAGACTTGATGAAGCTTTCTTCTTGTTTTCATTTCAGTAGAGTGGCAAGAGCTCGTAACCCAGGGGCATTCATCCAATGCTGACTTTTAGGCATAGCACTGGTGAGCTCTTCTGCTAGCTCGTAACCTAGGGGCATTCATCCAATACTGGCATTTTTTTAATTTTTTATTATCTGTTTCTAAACCAAATTTCTCAACATTTTCTACTAACTTTAGTTTGCCCAAGAATTGAATAAATAAGACTAAATGGAACTTACCTTAAGGCACAATAGCCAGCGGCAGTGGAGGGCAGTGGCATCGGTGGCGCGACGATGGTGGTTGTCTTTTCATGTGGCGGCAGTGGAGGGAAGGGTCGTCGTGGAGGGGGATTGCAGGAGGTGGGTTACCGTGGATGGGGATCGTTGGAGGTGGGTCACCGTGGAGGTTGGTCGCTGGAGCAAAACAGCGGTGGGAGATTTTTCAGAGAAAGAAACGAGGGAAGAGAAAGAAAGGCAGATCTGGTTGATATAATCGAGGACTTTTAGCGACGGATTGGTCCCGTCTCTAAAAGTCCGTCGGTAAATCGCGATATCTATCGACGGAAGTTTTGCCGACAGATTCCTTCCATCCTTAAAACAATTTAATAAAACCCTCGAAAAACTTAATTTTGTAAAAAAGTTTTAGCGACGGTAATTCCGTCGCTAAAAGACGGTCGCAAAAATATTGTCGGCAAAAACTTTCGCCACACTAACTTCGTCGGTAATCAGTTTTTAACGACGAAATTTTACTGACGGTAGCATCCGTCGGTTAAACTCGTTTTACCGACGGATTTGTTCTCCGTCGCTAAAAACGTGTTTTGTTATAGTGTACTTAGTTAAAACTGAGTGTAACACGTTAGACTTAACAATATAACTTATAAAAATTAGATTCCTTTCAAACTTACTTTTAGCAATCTCAAAGAACATAAGTCTCTTTGAACTTCTAATATAATTACTGATCAAGAGTCCAAAAAATCTTACACGTCAAAAATATAAGAGCTCAACAAATCATACGTGTAGTAATCAATATTAATAATACTTATAAATTCTTTAATAATAAAATTATAATAAAGAGTTAATAAGCAGGGAAGATTTCATAATTTATATTTTTGAGACTTTATATTGTTATTTTAAAGTACTTTTGATGTGTTAATAATCAAAATTAAGGCCTTATATATAAGCATAATGATTAGGTAGAATTTTATGAGGTGTATGATTTGTTTCTTAATTTTATAAAGTTTACAAATATATAATATTATACCTACGAATTTTCTAATAATAAATCATAGAAAATAATTAAATAAGATAAAAAAGAACACCAAAACAAATAGGATTCTTAAATTTTATATATATCCAATAGTTAGGAAACTACCATATGTAAAGTTAAACCTTACGTGTCAAAAGGATAAAATTTCTAAAAAAATCCTACGTGGTGCAAAAATAGAATTCTAAAAATCAAGTTGTTTTTGAGGTGTTAATAATTAAAATTAGGGTCTAATGTATAAGTGTAGTGATTAGGTAGATTTTTATAAGGTGTATGATTGGCTTCTTAGTTTTATGAAGTTTACAAATATATGATAAATTATATCTATAATTTTTTAATAATAAATGATAGGAATGAGTAAAATAATAAGGTAGAAAAATAAAAGAACATCAAAACAAAGGTGAAAAAAGAAAAGAACACGAAAATAAATAGGATTCTTAAATCCCATAAGGTGTTAATAATCAAAATTAGGGCAAATAATATATAAATATAATGATTAGGTAGAGTTTTATAAGGTGAATGATTGATTTCTTAATTTTATGAAGTTTACAAATATAGGGTAAATTATACCGATGAATTTTCTAATAATAAATCATAGGAAAGATATAAATAAGGTAGAAAAGAAAAAGGACATCAAAACAAATAGCCTTCTTGAATTGTATATATCCAATTTAAAAAAGTTGGACTCTAAATTAAGAGACCAATTAAGTTGAGAAACTACCACATGCAAAGTTGAAGCTTACGTGTCAAAAGGAAAAGATTCCTAAAAAATCTTATGTGGCACAAAGATAAAGTTCTAAAAATCATGTTATTTTAAAGTGCTTTTGAGGTGTTAATAATCAAAATTAGGGCCTAATATATAAGTATAGTGATTAGGTAGAGTTTTATAAGGTGTATGATTTACTTTTTAGTTTTATAAAGTTTACAAATATAAGGTAAATTATACCTATGAATTTTTTAATAATAAATAATAAGAAATAGTAAATTATAAGGTAAGAAAAGAAAAGAACACCAAAATAAAGGTAGGAAAGAAAGAACATCAAAACAAATAGGATTCTTGAATCCTATAATTAAGCTGTACGTTAATAATCAAAATTAGGACCTAATATATAAGTATAGTAATTAGGTAGAGTTTTATAAGGTGTATGATTGATTTCTTAGTTTTATAAAGTTTGCAAATATAAACTAAATTACACCTACAAATTTTCTAATAATAAATAATATGAAAGAGTTAAATATAAGGTAAGAAAAGAAAAGAATACCAAAACAAACAGTATTCTTGAATCCTCTGAGGTGTTAATAATCAAAATTAAGGCCTAATATATAATTATAGTGATTAGATATAATTTTATAAAGTGTATGATTGACTTCTTAATTTTATAAAGTTTACAAATATAGGATAAATTATACCTATGAATTTTCTAATAATAAATGATAGGAAAGAGTTAAATTATAAGGTAGGAAAAGAAAAGAACACCAAAATAAATGTGAGAAATAAAGAACATCAAAACAAATAGGATTCTTGAATCCTATAAGATGTTAATAATCAAAATTAGGGCCTAATATATAAGTATAGTGATTGGGTAGAGTTTTATAAGATATACAATAGATTTCTTAATTTTATAACGTTTATAAATATATGGTAAATTATACCTACGAATTTCTAATAATAATAGAAAATAGTTAAATAGGATAGAAAAGAAAAAATACACCAAAACAAATAGGATTCTTGAATTATATATATAATTTTAAAAAGTTGGACTCTAAATGAAGAGACTAATTAAGTTAGGGAACTATCACATGTAAAGTTGAAACTTATGTGGCAGAAGGAGAAAGTTTTTAAAAAATTATATGTGTAACAAAAATAGAGTTCTAAAAATCTTACGTATCGCAATTTTAAGGGAATGTTTCAGCTTTATATATAGGGAGCTGATCCGTTAAGAGCGCTAGCAAAATAGGAGATCTTGCAAACGCGATTTGGCCGTCCATGCACGATCTGTGGACAGTCCAGATTTTTTTTTACGTTTTTTTAAGTTCGTCCCCTAAATTATGTAGCGGATGATTTTTTGACAAAAATACCCTCAAACTTAAAAATAGCCCGTCCGCTACATTATGTAGCGGACGGACTTTTCTGTCATTTTTTTTTCTCTTTCTCTCATTAATGCTCTGACTTTTTTTTCTCTCTCTCTCTTTTCTCTTTTTCTCATTAATGCTCTGACTTTCTCTCTCTCTATTTCTTCCATTTCTCTCATCCGCTACATTATGTAGCGGACAAGTTTTCTGACGTTTTTTTTTCTCTCTCTCTCCCTTTTCTCTTGGCATTAACTCATTCGGGTAGTTCTGGAAACTCATTCCAGAACTCGTAGGAAAGAACAATTTCATTGTATCTTCAATACTTTCTTCATCAAAACTACCACTTAGGTTTTCACCCATTTGCTTAGGTAGCTGAAATTCATACCCACAAGAGGAAGGAGGCAACTCTGTTGACTCTGGCCACAGTGCAGTGGAAGGTTCACTAGGAATTAGGTTCTACTCAGGCAGTTCATCCAGCTTGGCAATGACATTCTTGGCCTTGTTAATGAGCCAATCTACTGCTTTGCTGGGTCGGTCATAGCCCAATCGGTCCTTCACATCGTAGAACTGAATGGCAAAGCCCCGTGCGGCTCAAAACTCCACGTAGCCGTATTTATAAATGGTTTCTTTTCAGTGATTCCTCGCGTTGCAGGGTTCCTTGAATTGGACTGTGTGCTTTTATGTGGACTTGAATTGCATCTCGGTCAAGTATCTCCAAAAAGCAAAAGGCTTGAACTGCAAAGGTCAAGCATCTCCAAAAAGTAGAGGGCCTGAATTGCAGCAATCTGTTTCAAAGATTTTCTTTTGATGGTTATCATATGAAAGGAGAAAGAGAGGAAAAGAGGGGAGAGGAGGACGAAAGAGAAGAAAAAAGTGGTGAGAGAAAGAGATAAGTCAGATTGAAGAGAAAGGACACAGAGAGGGAAAAAACAAGTCAGAGCATTAATGAGAGAGAGAGATGTTAGAAAACTAGTCCGCTACATTATGTAGCGGATGAGGGAAAGAGAAGAGAGAGAGAAAAAAAAAGTCAGAGCATTAATGAGAGAGAGAGAGAGAGAGAGAGAGAGAGAGAGAGAAAAAATGACAGAAAAGTCCGTCCGCTACATAATGTAGCGGGCGGGCTGTTTTTAAGTTTGAGGGTATTTTTGTCAAAAAATTGTCTGCTACATAATATAGCGGACGAACTTAAAAAACGTAAAAAAAAAAAAAAGATCTAGACCTTCCACAGATCGCGCGTGGACTGCCAGATCGCGTTTGCAAGATCTCCTATTTTGCTAGCGCTCTCAACGGATCAGCTCCCTTATATTTATATATGTATATATTGATTGAGAGTAAATCCCCATTTTAGTCACATTTAGACAAAAAGAGTTTTACACAAAATGAATTTCAACCAAACTCATTTCTACTTTATTAGGTAGCATGATAATGAAGTTGAACCAGTTATAATTTTGATCATTATTTACATGTGATATCTTCGGTTACAAATTTTTTCAATTATTTGGATTTAATATCCATCATATTTCAGTTACAAGTTTGGTCATAAATTGATTTTAACACCCCCTCTCTTTGAATACAAATGTAAATACTTTTGTAACCTTTCATGCTCATTAGATGTATATATGATTCAGACTCTATATATATATATATATATATATATATATATATATATATATATATATATATATATATGGGGATGATTGTATGCCTTGAAAAAGAGACGGACAGGGAGCTTTTGCTTTGGTTTAACCTGTCAAGCTCCGAAGTCATTCATATGCACCCATTTTCATGACCTTGTGTCTCAAGATTCTTATGCTGTATGGAGATTATATTATGACCTCTTTCATGTTGAGTTTAAGTTATGTCTCTTTATTGGAGATATATACTTTTGCAATATGTGTTTTCATTTATGGCAAAGTAAGGTGTTGTGTGAAGTTTATACTTCTCCAGTAGTTCAAACTGAGGGCTGTTGTATTTTTGAGGCGGCGCGTTGGAACCTATTGCATCGGTACATTCCGTAAGAGCGCGAACCGTTTTAAAGAAAGCGACCTAGTCCACGCCTCAACCCAGTTTAACAACTTATTTTTTAAGGTATTCAAGGTAAATCCTTCGGACCATCGACCGCCACATTTGGTAAAAGTAATGTAATGAATTATGGAGCGTTGAGGTAAACGTATTTTTCGTACTCATAAAATTCAGAGGTAATTGTTTTTTGTTATTCTTTAGTCTCATTATTATTGCAAGCTTGCTAATAAAAATACATGTTTTTGAATATTTTCCAACAGTTTCTATACGGGAAAGTCGTAAACAAATGATCCTCAGTCCTGCTGATGCAAGCACAAGGGGGCAACAATCATTTTGAATGAAGTTCCAGTTTCTCAATTTAACCTTTTTTTTCTCAAACCACTCTTGCATGATAACCAAAGGATCACTGCACACTTCGGAATATTGTCTGTAAACCATATCAGTTTCCAAAGGTGCCACAGTTGCATATGTCCTAATAGCATTCCAAGCGAAGTGAACAGAGAGATTTCCAATTGGGTGTATATCTCAACTGACAGTATCCTTTGCATCAGTGAGAGGCATAGTCATTGAAATCATATTTTCCTGCCAAGATCTCAGAGCTTGTGATCTAGGTACAGGTAAGTTCCACTGAGAACCAAGAAATATCAGCAACTTTACTGTTAATGGCTAAACGAGAGTCATAGTTAATTCTCTTTCCAGCCAAAGCGAAAGGATCCTATTCATCACCTATGTTGAAAGTATGAAGGCTTGAAATAGAGTTCTCAACTTAAAATCATGCACCAGCCCAGGATAACTCTACGGGCGGCTTCAAAGACCAAAAAAATGCTTATCCTTGATAATATTTATATGACACCATTTTACCCATGGAAAATCTTTCTTATGATCAAGATCCCAAATGTGCTTGCCCATGGCAGCTTTATTCTATTCCTCCAATCTCGTGTTTAGGCAAGCATACATGTTTCCAAGCAACTTAGGCACCGTTTGATAAATTTCTTTTTTTGATTTTTAGTTTTAAAAAAAAAATTAAGACCAGTTTAATTTTTTTTTACAAAAATAAGTGGGTGTTTGATAACCCAGTTTTTTTTTTGTGGTGGTTTGCAGTGGCGATGGTGGGGCGTGGCAGTGGCCAACGGTGGTGGTGGCTGCCGGTAGTGGCCGCTGACGGTGGTCGCCACCGGCTGCAGGCGATAGGCAGCGGTTGCTGGCGGTGGCCGGCGGCCGGCAGTAGTCGCCGGCGGTGGTCTTCGGCTGCTGGCAGTGGTCGCCGATGGCTGCCGGCGGTGGGAGGGTGGTGGTGGTCTAAAAAAAAACAGTTTTTGAAGTTCTTAAAACACAATCTTGATTTTTAAAAGCTGGATTTTTAAATTGAAGGAAAATGGTTACCAAACGCAACTTTTTTTTTCAGTTTCCAAAACTGAGAAAAAATGCTATGTCAAATATGGCCTTAGCTCCTGTATACTTACTATCCTTATCATGCAATTTAAAAGCTTTAATTTTAGTTTCAATCTGATCAAGAATTCGCTTAGGCATAATGAATATTGGACACCAGTAGAGTTGCATATTTAATAGCACTGAGATAGCAAGTTGAACTCTGCCTGGATAAGATAGCTACCTTGTAGTTTAGCTGTTTCTTCTCTTCAATAATCATTTTAATGGGAGCTGACAATCCTTACGGTATAGCTTACTAGGTACAAAGGGAACCCCAAGGTAGGTGTAATATTCACCAAAACGGTTGCATTCCCTCATCCGCACCAGCCAAAAAAATATTGTTTTTTTGTAGGTTAGGAATGAGACAGGGTAACAGGCAAAGCTCATTGATAGCGTCTTTGTTAATGGCAATTGAGGCTTGATCAGCAACAGCCAGAACGAGAAGATCATCAGGAAAACTGAGATGGTTAATATGAAGTGCTTGGCATTTAAGATGGAATTTGAAATATGGTTTAGCTGTAGAGTAATCCATGAATCCTGAGAAAGCCTCCATTACTAACAAAAGCAAGTATGGAGAAATAGAACCCCCCCCCCCCGGCGGCCTTAAGCCCTTGGCACTAGCAAAAGAACCTGACACGGACCCATTAAGATTAATAGAGAATTTAGCAGATGTCATACACTGCATGATCCAACCAATATACTTGGTAAGGAACTGCAGGACTTCCAAAACACATCTCAAAAATCCATCCAACCGAATGAAAGGCCTTCTGAAGATCAAGTTTCGAAACACATCTAGGAGTACCCCACGTCTATGGTAATTCCTTACCATCTCTCACATAAGAAGAGTTTAGCCAGCAATGTGTCTGTTTGCCGCAAAAGTTACTATTAAACCAGGTAGAACCTCTTGGATTCTTTTACATAATCTTGTAGATGCACTTATATATTACATTGCAGCAAGTAATTGGGCTGAAGTCTTCCACGGTATTTAGGAATGGGGTTCTTGATTATGTACAAGAGTAATGACAGTGTGATGCCAATGAAAGTGGGTTCGCAATTGACGTGGAGGTGCCACAAGAAATGCAGTCTGAGTCAGAGGCCAAGTATGATGATGTGGGACACAACAAGGGTGGAACAAGGGCAGAGACCAAGGGCTTCCCAGACAGAACTTGAGGGTAGCAGTGCTACGAGGACGATGGCGCAGGATGAATACACGACGACAGTCATAGTCCGATGCTTAGGTCCAGAGTCAGGGTCCTGTATGTTTCTTTCTCTAAGATTCTAGAGTGAGAAAGTGAAAATATTCTGAGAATGTCCAACCCTTCAGAAAATGTCCAAACCTCCAAAATAAATTCTCAAGACCTCTATTTATAGAGATTGAGATGATGATGTCATTAACCGACACGTGGCACTCCCTAGGAGTGACACATCACCGGGGGTCCACGGGTGTTAGTACTCTACTGACTGTTGGATCGCATATTCACCCGGCCTGCTCTCTCACAGCGTCGCTCTGTCTGTCTGAAAAGACTGGCTCCCACAACGTCGGTGTGGCCATAGAACCCCCTTGATCTAGCCACCAATCCAAGCCCTTACAGAGTCCCATAGGCCTGGCAGCGGTGGGGAAGACCCAACTCCCAGTTGCTAGGTGGACTAGGCGCGATGCCGTCCGAAGACCTGCTCCCGTCTCGAAGTGACCCGCGAGTCATAGTTTCTAGGGGTGCCGATGCGAGCCCTCAGTGCCGGAGCACTTAGGCCAGTCACGAAGGCACCTTGGTGGAGATAGTGTCCCGAAGGAGTCGCCTATCTCGCGGGTGAGTCCTTGTGCCAGAGCACTCGGAGCGCGTCAAGTTAGCATCCTGGAGGAGCCGTCTACCTGGTAGTAGGGGAGTTGGAAAGCTCCCTGGTGGAGATAGTATCCCGGAGGATTTGCCAATTTTGCAGGCCAAGGTAGCATCGCAGAGGAGTCGTCTACCTGGCCGGCCGAGGTAGCATCTCGGAGGAGCCATCTACCTGACAGAAGGGGAGTTAAAAAGCTCCCTGGCGGATATAGTGTCCCGGAGGAGTCACCTATCCCTGCGGGTGAGTCCATGTGCCAGAGCACTCAGAGCGCGTCAAGGTAACATCCCGGAGGAGCCGTCTACCCGACTGGCCGAGGTAGCATCCTAGAGGAGTCGTCTACCTGACGAAAGGGGAGTTGAAAAGCTCCCTGGCAGAGATAGTGTCCTGGAGGAGTTGCCTATCCCCGCAGGTGAGTCCTTGTGTCGGAGCACTCTGAGCCCGTTAAGGTAGCATTCTGGAGGAGCCGTCTACCTAGCGGAAGGGGAGTTAAAAAGCTCCCTGGCGGAGATAGTGTCCCGGAGGAGTCGCCTATCCCAGCGGGTGAGTCCTTGTGCCTGAGCACTCGGAACGCGTCAATGTAGCATCCCGGAGGAGCCGTCTACCCGACGGGCCGAGGTAGCATCCCGGAGGAGCCGTCTACCTGGTGGAAGGGGAGTTGAAGAGCTCCCTGGTGGAGATAGTGTCCCGGAGAAGTTGCCTATCCCCGCAGGATGCTGCACACTCTGGAGAGTGGGTCGAAGCATGTTCCACGTCCATGTCGGGGGTGCATGGTGTGGTGAATGAGAGTGGTGCCCGAGGGCATGTAACATGATTGTGGTACATAGGCGCGACGACGGCTGTCGCGGGACAATAGGTGGTGCTGGGGCATATGTCATGGAGATGGCGCACGGGCGTGATGAAGTGTGTATGGTGCCCGGGGGTACAGTAGTGTGACAGAGAGCCTAAGGGCGCAGCTGTATCAGTGGCGCGGCGCATAGGTGCGGAGGAGTGTGTATGGTACCTGGGGGCACGACATTGTGACAGAGAGCCTCGAGGCACGGCTGTATCAGCGGCGCAGCGCATGGGCGCGGCAGAGTGACTTCCGGGCGATGGGGGTTGCCGAGTGACGTTCGGGCGATGAGGGGGTCGCAAAGTGACTTCCGGGCGATGGGGGTCGCGGAGTGACGTCCGGGCGACGGGGGTCGCAAAGTGACTTCCTGGCGACTTGAATAGTAGTGAAGATGCTAAGTATGGAAGCCAAAGGCCAACCCTTGGGGACGGCCGAGGTCGACCCCCAAGGGGAAGGCCAAGGCTGACTTCCTTCGGTAAGCGCCAAGGTGCGCCGACGGGCGAAGTGCAACGGTCGAAGCATGGTAAGCAATCGCGCAAGGAAAAGTTTCTTGGTGACGAAGTCACGTAA
This sequence comes from Escallonia herrerae, assembly GCA_033070095.1. Lineage (NCBI taxonomy): Eukaryota > Viridiplantae > Streptophyta > Magnoliopsida > Escalloniales > Escalloniaceae > Escallonia > Escallonia herrerae. The sequence goes on from JAVXUP010002724.1 coordinate 103,302, forward strand.
AAAAAGTGAGAAGTACACGTGACTTGAGCGTGTACGTATTGACCAGTTGGAGGCGTTGAATGTTGCATGTTGCTTGTACGGACGTGTGGTGCAAAATGGGAGCCCAGTAAACCTTTTGGGTACGACCATAATAGGTTGGGAACACAGTGTTATCAAAAACCTTCATTTGCTTTTCCTTTTGAGAAAAACTCCAATATAGCTACAGTAACCTCCCTTCCAACCATCTCCCAGTTTTGAAAATGTCAGCACGATAACCATCAATGTCCTGGTGCTTTATTAGCTTTGAGAGGGAAAAAGTAGCATCCTTGACAACCATCTCCCAGTTTTGAAAAAAGTCAGCACGATAACCATCAATGTCCTGGTGCTTTATTAGCTTTGAGAGGGAAAAAGTAGCATCCTTGACATCCTCACCAGTTACAGGAGCATTGCGCGTGGCTTGATCTTTTGGAGGTGAATGATTAGGCAGAATATCTCTCAATCTTCCCTTCGAATGAGCTTGAACAGGAACACGAGTACCAATGAAGTGAGAAAAATGACAGTGATTGCCACCTGATGCACAGCCTTTTCACCACCGATATGACCCATATCAACAGTATTAATAGATATAACCTTGTTATGAGTTCTGCGAGATTGCTCTTTTCCCACGAGGATAGGCAGTATTATTATCCCCTAATAACTGAGCATCCTTGGCTCTTGATTTCTGATGATAATAAGCCTTATCGGCCTTTGCTAGGTGATAATACTGCTTATGCGCCTTTTTTTTCCAACCGTATCAGACCAACTCTTGAGCAAGTGAGTATTATATGTTGAACATCTTGCAACTAAACATATTCGTATGCAGTTTGCTTAGATATATCATGAACTTTATTCAACTTCTTTAACCCAGGTTCGAGTCTCCTCAGTTAAGCATAAAAGTCTATGGCATCACCTGTATAGGCAGTCTCCCAAACTTTCTTCATTAGAGGCTTAAAAGTGGCACGAAACATCCATAAGTTCAAAATTTTAAATCTCGTTTTTTCCAATGTAGCTAGCATGTATGATCTTAATAAGAAGCATAACATGATCAAGAGTCTACGTGCATATTCTTCTACCTGTGTATCTGATTCTGGAAAAGGAGTTCAGGCCTCCTTTTGCAAGACCCTATCTATTATACTCATGATCAAACCAGCTTCTTCATTATCACAGCAGGTATAAAAGAGTCCTCTAGTAGCCGTATCCTCCAAATGCATCATATGAAGACATTGATTAAATTCATCCACGTCCCCTCTGTTTATAGCATCCGTTCCTTGCTTTTCAACAGCATACCTTATTACATTAAAGTCCCCCATAATAATCTGAGGTTGCTGTCCAATGGTCAGATAAAACCGACCATTCAGCTTAGTAGAGTGAACGCCAGTGATTACCTGAGATGGGCAAGACATAACAGTGAAAGTTGCTTTCCTGGTATCCTTGAAACTCCTCCATTGTTGAGATTATGAATGAATTGCCATGCCTCATTCCATTTTTTACTGATTGCAGGAATATTCTACACCATAACTCTAGCTTCCACCCACCCTGTGTTGAGAAATTTGGTGGAATCGGAATCAGAATTGAAGACTTTGAGGCGCGTGATCGCTTTCTTTAAGGCTTTATTTGTCCCCACTCGAAATCGAGCTTGCTGATGGTTAGCGACAAATAATCCTCCAGGATACAACAAAGTCTGTGGAAATCTGCAAACAGCAAAAATAAAAAATTCCCCTTGGAATTCTCTTTGAAGCAATGTACGTTTTTTTTTGGCTATAGAGATTTTGCAGAAAGAGAAAGGATTTCGAAATCAGTAAATCAGTATCTTAAAAGAACTGAAAAACATGTATTTATAAATCTAAAAAGGTGTGAACTTTTTGGACAGACACAACTGTTAGAAAATCAAAACAGTTGTAACAGTTAAAAATAACTGACAATAAATCAAAAAATTGAATTTAAATAAATCTCACACCTTTTCAATAAAACTAATTTTCAAAAATACAAAATATTTTTCAAAAATAAGTCACGTTTTTTCGCGACCGCGGCAAGCGTGCTAAGTGCGAAGTGCGCCTAATAACGCGCCTAAACTCGTGCACCCGCACGCGGGTAGCATGGAGACTAGCACACTCTAGTCTTACCACCAAGTGTAAAGTAAAAGCACTTTTGCTCTTATAAACCCTTTTCAAAACCAACTTCCAAGCAATGTGGGACAAAAAGAATAAGTTGTTTTCAAACAACTCAACTCACAAAAACCCAACACCCTATAATAGCAATGCTATGTTTTTCTGCATTTTCTTGATATCAAACTGCTTTACAGTTTCATTAAATCCCCTAAGATTCCAGCTTGTAAGCATTTTCTTGACATCATACTGCTTCACATTTCATTAAAGCTCGTAAGATTTTTCTTAAGTAGCAGTAATGTATCTTCGTACAGCACCAAAGAGAGTTAATTAGGACCAGCAGATGTTTCAAACTCCAAATTAATTGCTATCCTTTTTAGTTCATCTACATATTTGGCTCGCAAAAAAGAAAAATCTGACCACATGAGAGGGTACGAGTTGAGAATATAGTCCTACCTCGAAAGATAATTAAAAATTTTGTACATAACTTTTGTGAACTTGTCGGCTCATTACCAATTGATTGAGCTACATGTTTTCAGATTTTGTCCCTCCTCAATGAGTCAGAAAATCATTAAAATAATTAGGATCACCACGAATTCCATGCTCTTGCATCAAAATGTCGTGCATTATTAAATTCACTTAAAATAAGAGCATAAATAACTTGCTTATTTCCCAGCCCTTTTTGTAATTTGTAGCAACAACAAATATTTCCCTCTAACAACAGATAAGAGTATTCAAGTAAAATTACGTACAAGTTTTCGGAATATATAAATGTACTGATTTTTCATTTTTGTTAGTCCTGGCTCCATCAGGAATGGGTCATTCCCAGCACTCAGGAGATAAGAATTCAATCAACATAAAAATTACTTTGGAAGCCTGATGTCAATCAAAACGGTTGGAAGTGCACAAGATTTCTTAAAACGTGCCATGTACGACAGGCAAATGAACCACCCACTCAAAAGAACCCTAAAGACATAAGCTGCAATTGACACTTCAAGAATATGCTTTACTCATGTACTCGAGCTCTTGCACCGGAGTAAATATAAGCGCGCTGGTGGACCGTTGAACTAAAACTATTTGAGATCGCCGAATAAGGGAAAAGACAGAAAGGGGAATGATGCGATACAAGAAGTGATTAAGAGAGCCAACAAGTTAATCTTGTGTTACTCCCACATCCCTAATTAATGATCGTGTTTCACTTGTACGCTTATTTAAAACATGAATCATGTTTTATGAATTTTTCATTCTATCTCAAGAGAGAGAGAGAATGAAATGGGTCAAATGAGTTGATAGAGAATTCAATGTGGAGAGAGAGAGAGAAATAGAATAAAAAAGTTTAAGAAAAATAAATATAAAATACAGTCACACTTATGGAATTTTTTTAATTCGAAAAAAGATCATTTTTTTTAGGACAGCTCAAAAAAATATATAATCAAATTTTTTTGGGAGACAGATTATATTTTAAGTGGTTGGTCGGGAAAATTAGTCCTAAACCACCACTATTTTCTTCTGGCGTCGAAAAGTGATGCGATATCAATAAATAGCTACAATAACTTGCCACTGGTGCCCCAGCTTTAAAATAGTTTTAAGAAGAAAAAAAAAAACTCCCAACCAAGATATTTTGCTACTTTAGAGTTTCAAAAAATGGCACTCACAAAGATGGTTTTGAGCCATCCATTTTTTGAATAAAAGGAAACAGAAAACAAAAACGTCAACCGATTGACGTGTTAGGAATCCAGAGAGCAAAGCTTTAAGCCGTGAGCAGGCCCACCACAGGGAGCTTGACTCGGGAGTCATCAGAGTTAAAGATGGCAATTAGATCTGTATCCGGTGGATATCCGGTCCTATAGGAGCGGGTATGATTTTAAGTGTATCCGTCCTGTCTCGCTAAACATTAAATCCAAGTCAAAATTAAATATCAACCATCCATCTCTCTTTATATATAAACTAAAACCCTAACCCATTCTTCTCTCCCCGTATTTTTTCTTCTTCTCCATAAGCCGCCGCACCTCCTTCCATGTCCTCGGCTACTGTAATCTGTCCCTTTCTCCCCATTTCTGTTTGCAATTTAACTATGGATCCTCCATCCATGCAGTCTGCATCCACCATGGATCTTGTGCACACACGGCGTCATTTTCCATTTTCTTCCAGCAAAAGGTCCAAAGCTTTAGAATTTATATAAGTCATGATTACATAGATTGATTGACATGCCCCAGGTTAATCTAATCTTCAATTTTTTCTTTCCTTTCTATAAATTCCATTACATCTTCTCTTTTCCTTTGGATTGGGCATAACATGACTGAGCTTTTCTCTTCTGCATGAAGAGTGCAGGCGTTGCAGTAGGATGCGTAGGGCATACTTTCATGGTTTAGTAGATGCCCAGAAGGAGCTCTGCCGAAAATCAGATTCGAATGACGGTAGAGTTTGCTGTATTACGTGTTGTCGCTAGAGGATCTCGTCAGCGAAGGTACAGCGATTGCAGTGGCAGTGCGAATCGGATCGGGGACGGGTTACCTGAAAGCGCATAGGATCGAGAACGGTATCACCATCTCCCAACCCGATGGCGGGGCGGTGTCACATGTTTGGTATAGCGGGATAGGTGCGGATTTTATGAAACCTGCATCCGCCCCGCCCCATTGCCATCCCTAACCAAACCAGAGTCAGACAAAAACCGGCACATTGGCCCAAATCAACTGGCCTTGCAAAACAAACCAGTTGGTGCGCGGTAGCGTTCTAGTTGGGCCCCAGCACAGGCCTTTTCCTTTATTCAAGGCCATGCACCGCTCCATCAATTTCATCCACAAAGCCCCACACTTCGAGAGTACCCTCTGTATCAATTACATAATTAGAAAGTTACATGATGGTACCAAATTATTGTACCAGCAGAGACATAATCACATGACCACCAGCATCAAATCTGACTTTTCCCCTTGTACCTTCTTTGCAACCTATTCTTCTACATGAATAAGATAGGAAACAATGATACAATATGGTCTATCCACTCCCACCGCATTTGGGTTGTAGTGTGCATCAGTCCAAACATGGTAACATACATTGAAGAATAATGAATTTTACTTTCAGAAGGAAGGAGGCAAAGAATGCTTCAATTCAGGCAAGTAAACAATACGCCCTCAGAACAGAACTGCTGCTTCAAGCTGAAGTGAAAAAAACCAGAGATGACAACAATGTGACTCACAGGAAAAGAATTACTCAACAACCCAAACCTGCAAATCACTTCCTTTGCTTATTTACCAAAACTACAAGCAGATGGAGATCTACTATACATAATGCAAATCGGGCCCATTTTCCCGAGTCAGTCCTTTTGATCACCAAGTCGAATTCTTGATACCAAATCTTGTTAAGGATCGAAAGGTTTATCGATGCAATCATTTTCGGTAGCAATCCTTCCTGAGCCACGGGCGCCCATTTTACCAAATGAGCCTACGGCTGATAAGCCCTTGAAACTGCTGCTGCCCTCACTTAAGTTCCGGGACTTCCTTGACCTCCTTAGTTTCGAGGAATACATGTCTCTGTCGATATCGGTGACGACTTTAACTTTGGCAACGACCAATTGAGCAATGGTACTTCTGCAAAACGGGCAGACTGGTGCATTAAGGCATGCTGTCGTTGGATTGGGCTTGTTGTGGCAGCACAAAGCTAGTGTGCATTGAGCACACATCTGGTGGCCACAGTCTTGAACTTCAATTGTACATACTTGATCAAAGCATATACAACATAACTCCGTATCGCTGGCCTGCATGAAGTTATTATCCAAGTGAATATTACATATCTTTCACAATTGGTCTGGTCATCTTAATTCCAATTTAGTAGATCACACTTGATATCAGAAATGATGTTCTGAAGAGTGAAGGGATTTCTCCGTTTTTGGTTACTGACCATTGTTTCTTGCAAGAAAAAGATGGAAATTATTGTAACTTCCAAAGGGTTTAAATCCTACTGAGATGCTATTCTAACAATTCTAATTTCATTTTTTTTTTATCAAAAAGAACAATGCAGAATTCCAAAATGGATTTAAGACGATATCAATAGACAACATCATTAAAGTTAGAAGTGTCATTTTAACTCTCTCCGTGACCATTTATAAAGGGCAGAAGGAAAGAATAATGAATCAAAGCCTTACAGAACAAGCCACTAACTTTGAAGTTTGAACATTTACGCCTTGATTGGGCCCCTAAGCATATGACGATATATTGAGCAAGACATAAAGGTTTAGACAAATAACTCCCAAGGGTAAGGCATCCACACTTTATGAAGCTCGTTGTTCCACGTCAAATTTTAAAAAGATCAAACTGGATTGAAACATTAAAATGGTGAAATTCCACCAATGAAGACCATTTCCAGCATCAGAGAAGTCTGGTATGTGTGAATTTATTGAGAATCAAAATTTAATGTAACAAAAAGACCGGAACGCTTTGCTAAAGGAAGGATGATGAATTACCTCTGAGACATTGTCGTCAATACCAGCATCAGAATGTGATGGGGATGGTTGGGAGTACGCTGTTCCCTTTAAGATGTTTTTCTCCTTCTCCCTATTTGCCTCCATTAAGGCCTGCTCTAACAAAGCTTTTGCGTCATGATTAAGCTCACTAATGAACTTTAAAGGTGATGGCCAGACAAGAGGCTCTGCTGATGAAGGATTAAGCAAGGCTGCACATGCTACATGCTTACGCTTTAGAGCAACTGCGTATGGTATTCTTCTGCATGAAATCACATTACCAGCCGAAATTGTTAAAACCAAAAAAACATAGTAATTTGTTGTGAAGGTTCAGAAAAACAGGTCAAGGAATCACAACTCAGTTTTGTTGGTTGGGGTTTGGGGGGGGGGGAGGATTCTTGTTCAATTTCCATTCGACATAGACAAAACTTATTGAGATGGATTTGAACATTAGAGTAAAAACTCTCAATGTCGCATGATACGGCACATTCAATTAGCCACGACGACCAAAAACTAAGGTATCCTTCATATATAATCGTACTAGGAGGAAAGAAGAAACATACCCTGATGCATCTCTCTGAAGTCGATCTGCACCCCAAGCCAATAATTCGCGGATGCAATCCAGAGAGCCCCCTCTTGCAGCCAGATGAAGTGGCGTACTGCCGGGAAACCTGTAAACCAGAATTTTATACCGATCAATAGGACTAACCGAAATGCACCAAAAGTGACAGCGAAAGAACTCGAGCAAACTCAATCGAGTTATTACCCATAGCCACCAGTAGAGGCACAAACTAGAGCTCCATTATCCAACAAGACATGCACACATGCAGGCCGCCTTTGACGGGCGGCCAAGTGCAATGGTGTTGCCCCTTTGCCATCTCTAATATTCACAAATCTGGCAAATCCCCTGAACAGGATGCTCCAAATCATTAGATTGACCCAAAAAAGGGATTACAAATCAATCAAACAAGTGACAAAAATGGAGAATCACCAAGAAAGAGAAACGTGGGAAGAACGGGCAGCAGAGAGAATTGCTTCCAGGCAATCGGAATGGCCATAGTAAGCAGCATGGTGCAAGCAAGTTCTTCCATGAAGCGAATCAAACATCAAAATCTGTTAAGATTTCATACACATATGCGCCAATTAAACTTCCCACTTCAAATAGGCTAAGACATACGCATAGAAAACTGAGAGAGAACGATTTGACATACATTAGCACCCGCTTGGATGAGTTTATGCACACAAGAGATCTTCCCATGCATTGCAGCCAGCATCAGTGGACTCTAAACAATAACCCACTCAGCAACAGTCAATTGAAGGACTATAGAAAAGGAGTAACAAAACCAACACAACCACGAGATCAAGCATCCACATTCCACTTAGTTTCTTAAACTCGGTCCAAACCCTCCTTAACTTTTCCCTATACTTTCCAGTTTCTACAAACATAAAAAGAACGACAAAATGCGAAAAAAAGGAAGAAGAAGAAGAAAGAAACTGACCTGCTTGTGACGATTCAAGCAATCCGGATTAACAGATCGATCCAAGAGCATAGAAACGATCTGTAAACCACCTCGAAAGGAACAAAACCGATCAAACGAAAACCCGCCAAAATCAAGAAATCACCAAGAAGCAGCAAAATATGAAAAAGAAAAACCCACCTCGATCTGGCCATTAGCAGCAGCAATATGAAGAGCAGACTGGCGATCGTACACAGTGCCCTGCCGGACAAGAGTTGGGTCCCTCTCCAACAGAGCCTGAACCGTCTCCAAATCCCCAAACTGAACGGCACTAAAGAAGCCATTTTCGTCCCCAGTTCTGCAACTAATCCCCTGACCCATCTCACCTGCTTCTCTATACGTATGTATACAATTC